>JAJAGP010001173.1:0-157500 GCA_025084515.1 Ancistrus triradiatus
GCAGGACTGATCAACAGTTACAGGAAATGTTTAGCTGCAGTTATTGCTGCACAGGGGGGTCACACCAGATACTGGAAGCAAAGGGTCACATACTTTTGCCACTCACTGATATGTAATATTGGATAATTTTCCTCAATGAATAAATGAGCAAGTATAATATTTTTGTGTCATCTGTTTAACTGGGTTCTCTTTATCTACTTTTAGGACAATTGTCTCAAGTCATCACTGAGTTCTTTTGAGTCTCCCCTTTCACTACGGCCGAATCAAGTCAAAAGTTTCTGCACTCTCAGAAAATTGTGCACGAGTTGATCTTTGCTCGTCAGTCGTGGGACTGTGGACTCTGCTCTGCCACACTGCCAGTGTTGGTTCCACAAGCAAGATTTCTTGGATTTACATGTCAGTTAGATTATCCCTTATCCAGAGACACTTACAGTTGATATAGTCTTACAATCCAAGCAGTTGTCTTGATGAATTCTCAATAATACAGGTAAGAAAATCCCAGAAGTTGAATCTGTTCATCTGGACACAAGGTTTTGTGGAAGAAACGTTTCGTCACTCATCTAAGTGACTTCTTCAGTCTTAGCAGTTGGAAAACTTCCCCAATCTTATATACAGCACCATTGCATAACAATGGGACTGGAGATCAGTTTAATATGCAGATTACCATAGGCACTAATGACAACGGTCACGTGTGCCATTCACACCGGATTGGGGAAGGGCTGCGATAGCGGCGTTGTAAGATGGTGAGAGGTGTACTCTGAGGTCCCCTCCTCGGTTCAGGGATGGACGTTCCCTTTTTACAAAAATGGCTTCTTTTACTCCGTGTTCAAATCATCGTTCCTTCCTTTCAAGGATCTACTTGTTTACTTGATTTTCACTTAATTTTCCACTTTGGACCAGAAGGTCCAGGGTTCAAACCTCACCTCTGCTAAGCTCCCATTGTTGACTCTGAGCAAGACCCTTAACCCACAATTACTTGGATTGTAAGGAGCCAGTTGTAAGTCGCTCTGAATGAGAGCATCTGATCATTGACTAAAGGTAAATGTAAATTGGACACTGCGGCCTTCTGGTCCATAGGCTAGTATCTTAACCACAAGGCCACCTCAGTGTCCAATTTACAGTTATGGGTCAAGGAGCTTAGCAGAAGTGGTATTTGAACCCTGGAACTTCAGGTCCATAGTCCAGTACCTTATCCACTAGGCCACTACAGCCCCCCGTTTAGTAGAGTTGTTGATGCTCATCAGGCTGGAAAAGGTTACAAAACCATCTCTAAAGAGTTTGGACTCCACCAATCCACAGTCAGAGAGATTGTGTACAAATGGAGGAAATTCAAGACCATTGTTACCCTCCCCAGGAGTGGCCGACCAACAAAGATCACTCCAAGAGCAAGGCGTGTAATAGTTGGCGAGGTCACAAAGGACCCCAGGGTAACTTCTAAGCAAGTGAATGTTTTGTGGACGGATGAGACTAAAATGGAACTTTTTGGTTTAAAAAAAAAAAGCATTATGTTTGGAGAAAAGAAAACACTGCATTCCAGCATAAGAACCTTATCCCATCTGTGAAAAATGGTGGTGGTAGTATCATGGTTTGGGCCTGTTTTGCTGGGATTGTTGACTCTGAGCAAGACCCTTAACCCACAACTTCTTGGATTGTAAGGAACCAGTTGTAAGGCGCTCCGAATGAGAGCATCTGATCATTGACTAAAGGTAAATGTAAATTGGACACTGTGGTTTTCTGGTCCATAGGCTGGTCCATCATAACCACAAGGCCACCCCAGTGTCCAATTTACAGTTATATATGTAAGGAGCAGTGTTGTGCGTGAACGAGTTCAAAACAACGCGTTCATTGAACACGCTCATTTTTTCGTGAACGTTGAACTGAACGCAACACATTTTTTAATAAAGAACTTGAACGTGAATTAGTTCACATTATGTGTCATGAACGGCAGACATCACTGTAAATGAACGTTGGAATTTGTTTTCCATTAAAAACTGAGTGACATCTGTTTTCTCTTTTGAAACGCAACGAGAGAAAGTTCCTCCCTCCTGTATTCTCGCTGGTGCCGCTTAAATCATGTATCACCAGACAGAAATGGTTTGAACATTGTGTGCGCAATGCATTGCGGGCAACGTAGTGTCCGGCTGAGAATAGTTAACATACTGGCTAGTTAATAACATACTGGCTTCCGCACGACGTTACCCGTGATGAATTGCAGCAGAGCGGGGTAGCCATAGCAACGCCGCGTACACAATTGCAGTGCCATGAGCAAATGTCTACAATGAGCAGTTTCAAAGAACGTGTAGTGATTTCTAGCTTATAGTGTGAAAAAAAAGTATTTATTTGAATATCTCACGAAAAAAGTAAAATGAACTGAACTCTGAACTAGTTCAGAATTAAAATTGTGAACTTTGAACGTGAACTGTTCACTTTGAGCATGTATGAACTGAACTTGAACTAGTTCAGAAAAGCTGTGAACTGGCACAACACTGGTAAGGAGCTTAGCAGAAGTGGGATTGAACCCCAGAACGTCTGGCCCATAGTCCAGTACCTTATTCACTACTCCACTACAGCCCCCTGTTTAGTAGACGCTCTTATCCAGAGTGACTTACAACTGATACAGTTTTACAATCCAAGCAATTGCATATTAAGAGTCTTGCTCAGGCACCAGTAGCAGGGATTTGAACCCTGAGCCTTCTGGTCCTGGAGCCTTCTGAGGCTAGTGTCTTAACCACAAGACCACCACAGTGTCCAATTTACATTTACCTTTAGTCATTGATTAGATGCTCTCATGCAGAGTGACTTACAACTGGCTCCTTACAATCCAAGAAATTGTGGGTTAAGGGTCTTGCTCAGAGTCAACAATGGGAGCTAGCAGGGGTGGGCTTTGAACCCTGGACCTTCTGATCCAAAGTTATAAAAATACCGTACTTTAAGTCAAATTCATGTACAGTACTACAAGACTGGATTTTATAGAATGAAAACAAAACAGCCTGTTATGGTTCACAAAATTATTTAATATAACAACGTTACATTGTACAAATGGATGAATTTGAACTGAAATAATAATAACAATAATAATAATAGGCTAAATAACCAAAGAAAAATATGAAATCTTCAAAAAAAAAAAACAAATCTTCAAGTCTCACATAAACTGAAAGATGAAATACACTTAAGAAACTTAAATCACGCAATGGTTATGGCTAGTTAACATTTTAAACACAGGTTTGCTGGTTTAAATACACACAGCTAACAGGTTTAGTTAAGCACAGCACCATGTTTCTCTATGTTTTGTGTTCTGAAAGCGTTTTATGAGAAAAGTGTATAAATGTCGACGCAATACAGTATTATAGCTGCAGTTTTGTTAGTTTTGCTGGGACGCTGTGAAGCAAACTAACGCTATATCAAGTTTACACAGCGCTGCGGGATTACATTTGCAACGATTAAGCCAGTGGTCTATAAAAATATAGAGTAAATATTTCGTTCCTGTACTAATAACCTTTCAACATAATGCATTTCTACCTTACTGGAGTATTTTCGTCATCCTTTCTGATGACGTTCACGTTTGCTTCGCTATATTTTGACACTCCTACACCATTACATTACATTACACTGATTTATCGCATGGTAAATTCAAGATAAACGTTTCTGTAAGTGATTCTGCTAGCTCTTCAAGTACCTGTGTATATGGTGGCCATCTGTGGCCATATTTGAGTGAAGCATTTTCCTTACAAAAAAAAAATATCATACCACATAAAAAAACATCCACCCAAACTAACAGACATGCTGGCTTTTAAGAACTCAAACCTCACACAGCATAGAGAGATCAGCAATACGTGTTTCTGGTTCGCCAACACTGTTAGTCATGAACTTTGCTATTAATTTACATATTAAATGAACTGCTACTGCGGTTAATCATGCTGAACAGGCTGCCCACAATACACCTCTGATAAAGTATGACTTAAGATCAATGGTTAAACTTATGAGTATTTTTCTCATTGCTTACTTTCATTGCTTAAAACATAAACGTGTTAAGTACGATCCTAAATGTTCAGAAAACAGTCCTAACTGAGGCACCACGGCGAAATAATATTGCTAAATGATGCAAATCCTACCTGGAATATTACATAATGCTCGCTCCCATCTCCCACTTTAGGGACACACAAAGCTAAAAAGTTCTGCTCTTTGATAGTTCTCAGATAATGAGTCTTAGCCTGAGTATTTGAATATCCAAAGTTTAAGCTACTATTAGAATAAGATATTTAGGTAAATGACACGCACTGTATTATTGTTTCATATTTTAATATATGTTTTTTACTTTATGTTGTAGAATCAGAGAAATGTCAGGACAAGAGCTGATCAGCCAAAGCTACAATGAAAAGAATCCATTACCATACTACAGTTTCTCCAATCTGTTTACTCAGTAACATTTTGAATAAGTTTTCATTTTGCACATACTCAAGTAAAGTGTATAAAGATAAAATGCCTAAAGCTGTGTTTAATAATGCTTTTGTCATTTATCCCTGGAAAACAGGTCTTGATGGGTCAATATTAAAACACATTCAAATACTAAACCTTATAAGTTTCAAGCTCACCATGAGCTTTCACAGTTTTTGTTTCTGTGTGATGTTTATACGTTCGTAGACATTAATGTTTCAGGTCGTTGCCTAACAAGCATGACACTACTCTAGTCATTTTTCACAGGATGCTTTCGGACAGACATAATATTTAAGTGAGTAATGGAGCTTTGAAATGAGCAGTACTTTTTAATGATCAGTAAACTACCCAACATTCTAGAAATATGAAAATGCTACAGCAATGTGATGGTTCATTTAGAGTCTCATTAAATGTATTCAAATTTATGAAAGAATACAACCTTTGGAGACATTTTGTGATGAGTTTTAATGAATTATTGTCAAGTGAATTAACTTTAGAGACCTTATAAAACACAATGTTTTTACAACAAGCTGTACTGTTCTACAATTTCACACATCTCCATATTTGGTCTGTTCCCTGCAGATTTTGTGGTATAAAGTTTTATAAATGAACAAATAGTTTTACCAAAAGGTGCCCAAACCTTTTCATAAAACTATGTGATTATCTCCTGCCTAATATTTCGTCCCATTTGTTGTTTATTAAGATAGACACAACACGCGGGATTTGTTTTGGGACTGCTTGCCTATTGTATCGTCTATAAACGCTTGTTGACAAAGTCAAAGTCAAAGGCATTACATTCAGGTCAGCTTGAAAAAGCCGCCTTGTAGATTAGGCTGCACAGAAATACTGCTCTGATTAAATAATTTTAGGACGAACCGGACTTTAATTTAGAGATAAAGGACAAGGTTGTGTAGAATCATGGTTTGTGTGGAATTACTTGTGCAGAGTCACCTCAAAAAACTTATAGGCACATGTTTGGATGACCGAGTTGGAAGCGTGACCCTGTTTGGAAGAAGAATCGGGTTCCCACAAGTCAAAACTTTGAAACCAAATCATCACATCTTCTCAGTGGTTGGCTTTCTTCAGGTGGCAGGTGCACACAGGAGCCTGACCGTTACCCCCTGTAGACGTGCTGGGCTTGGACTCGTCCTTCTTCTTCCTCACTTCTTCTTTCTGCACCTCCACCTCCTCCACGTCTTCAGCTTTCTGGACCTCCCTCGGCTTCGGCCTGGGATCCCTGCCCTCCTTCTCTCCCACCAGATCCTTGGTCGGGGTCCGCAGGTAGCTCGTGGTGGGATTGTGAGGCTTGTTTTGCGCCTGTGCTTGGTCTGCCGCCGACGTGCTCATGTACTTTCGGGGGGTTTGTTTCTTGGGCGGGTAATAAGCCTCCAGTTTGCGCTTGTGGCTCATGGCCGAGGCGCAGCATGCGATGAAGACGATGACGATAATGAGCGACATGATGATGATGATGAGGAGCATGTTGTCGCGCAGGAAGTCCACCACGTCATTAAACAAGAAGTTCTTGATGCGGATGAAGGTCAGGGTGAGGTCGGGGAGCGCCGTGGACGAGGGCGACGGAGAGGGCGAGGCCGTGGGGGCGGGTGCCCGGGTGGCACGGGTGGTCTGGAAAATCAGCTCCAGCTCATCTCCACTGCCATCGACAGACATGTTAAATGGCAATGACAACACGGAGCAGCTACAGAGGGCCAAGAGGAGCAGCGAGGAGAGACGTGGATCAACGGACGAAGCCATGGCAACCTGAAAGAACAGAAAGATGCAGGTATTCAGCAAGATTTATATCCAGACCCATTTCTACAGTGGAGCACTCATAGGTACACTTCAACTATGAGAGACAAACTGAGGGGGGAAAAAATCCAGGAAATCACATTGTAGGATTTTTAAAGACTTTATTTGTAAATCATGGTGGAAAATAAGTATTTGGTCAATAACAAAAGTTCAACTCAATACTTTGTAACATAACCTTTGTTGGCAATGACAGAGGTCAAACGTTTCCTTGTAAGTCTTCACCAGGTTGGGCGCACACTGTAGCTGGTATTTTGGCCCATTCCTCCATGCAGATCTCCTCTTAGAGCAGTGAGGTTTTTGGGGCAAAACAACTTTCAACTCCCTCCACAGATTTTCTATGGGGTTGAGGTCTGGAGACTGGCTAGGCCACTCCAGGACCTTGAAATGCTTTTTACGGAGCCACTCCTTCGTTGCCCGAGTGGTGTGTTTGGGATCATTGTCATGCTGGAAGACCCAGCCACGTTCCATCTTCAATGCTCTCACTGATGGAAGGAGGTTTTGGCTTAAAATCTGACATGGATACATGGCCCCGTTCATTCTTCCCTTAACACGGATCAGTCGTCCTGTCCCCTTTGCAGAAAAACAGCCCCAAAGCATGATGTTTCCAGCCCCATGCTTCACAGTAGGTATGGTGTTCTTGGGATGCAACTCATCATTATTCTTCCTCCAAACACAACAAGTTGAGTTTTTACCAAAAAGTTCTATTTTGGTTTCATCTGACCACATGATATTCTCACCAATCTCTAAGTAGGAGAACTTGCACAGTCAAAGGCTGACTAAATACTTTTTTGCCCCACTGTATACCCAAGATCAGGTAGACAAAAGTGGTCTGAATGATCGTCCTCGAGTGTTGTTAACGGTAGTCACAAATTTTCTACCAGCCAGCAAAATCACCAGAGTTAAGACCCATCGAAAGCTTGTGGGATTATTTGGAATGGCACAAATGCAGAAATGGGCACCGCAAACACAATTTAGTGGAAGTGTGGCTAAAATTGAGCAGAACTATCACACTAGGACAATTTACAACCAACCAGCTAACCTAAAGAGCATCTCTGAAACATCTCTGAGTGGAAACATTGTTCACAAGAAGCAAAGCTAGATTTTGGTACTGTGGTAGCCTAGCGGGTAAGGTACTGGACTATGGATCAGAAGGTCCAGGGTTCAAATCCTACCTCTGCCAAGCTGCCACTGTTGGGTCCTTGAGAAAGACCCTTAACCCACAATTGCTTGGATTGTAAGAATGTACCAATTGTAAGTCGCTCTGGATAAAGGCGTCTGCTAAATGCTGTAAATGTAATGTATGTTTCAAAGCATTGATGAGAAGCCCTTATTACGACTGAGCTGAGCAGTTGAGGTTTAAGGACCTTGTTTAACCACTGAGCCACCCATCCATCGAGGTAGCTCATTACCGTGGGCAGAGTAAGGAAATAGATCATTTGAATCCCTGGTCTTTAAGGACTTCTCTGCCCAAGTAGAAAATGAAATGGTGTTTTAAGGCAAAATTGGCAGTTTTGACTCGACCAGTCTTTCTGTTTTCTTCATGTTGGCACGTGTGGGATTTACAAAGAGGAGCTCAGCAGATTTGTATCGCTTGTTTTGTAGATAAAAAAGTGGGAAGTGTAAGCAATGCTCTGTGGCTTCTCCGCTTCCCCTTCATACCGACGTTTGAAACCCTGTATCAACTCTGTGGCTGATGTATCAAACTTTCACACAACTCACTTTCAGTCACAGGAAGGAACACTGCCATCTGAATATGTGTTTTTGAGAATAATGGTGTCCACGCTTGACAGATGAACTGTATTTGACTTTTAAATATTATTACGATTGGTAAAAGCTTTAGATTGGGCGTCCGCTTTTGCCGGTCAGCCAGGTTCTGACCATTTAATAAATATTAAAGCCATTTAAAGGCAACACAGGCCATGCTGAAGTGATCTTCGGTTTTCCTCCCGTGCCACCGTGTTGAAGCTATTTCTGTCAGTGCAGGTCATTACTTATTTGGGGTGGAGACGGTACATGTCGAGGCCTGGTTTGTAATTTTGTTCCTCTGCTACCACCCGCTCACCACACTGAGGACAGATAAACAGACACGGATAGACTACATGGCCTAAGGTTGTAGACAACTGATTTAATTGAGCCTCCCTTTCCAGAGGTGGCTCAGTGTTTAATGTACTTCTCTTTTGACAAGGAGGTGGTGGCTTCCAGTCCCAGCACTGACAAGCTGAAACTGTTGGAGACTTGAAACCCTCTATTGTTGGGATTTACACCATCTGTCCAATGTATGACAACTGAAAACCTTGAGGAGCTATAGCAGCTTGGCTATTAAGTGGCAGAAGTTTTAGGACGCTAAAAAAATAACTTCATTAGAAACGGCATGGATTTGGTCTCTACAAGCCTCTGTCTACTAGTGTTGTAGTCAAGACCAAAACTTAGTAGTCGAGTCCGAGTCAAGGCGGAGACGAGACTGAGACAAGATTTGTTTTCAACATAAAAAGAAGAAAATACAAAAAATGATTGGTTTCCAATTAAATTTACATTCGTTATCATTAATTATTCTTGATATATTAATAAATAATATTATATTTCATCCTAAATTTTGTCAAATATAACATTAAATAATATATAGCCTAAAATTATATGAATTATTATTATATTATGGTCATAGTCAAATCGTGACAATGTAACTTTCGGAAGCCAATGATGGTGATGATTCTGTTTCCCTTCTCTTGACCACAATCACCACAAAGTCACCTGAATAAAAACAACATCCAATCTATCCATTTTATTTTATTAAGGTCAGACTATTCAAAATAAAACATGTTCATTGATTAGATACTGAACAGGAAGGGCAGCCAATCAGAGTGCGGATTTATTTAGGCCTGTAGAGAAAGGACTGATGTATTCTTCTGGAATGGATTGTTGATATTCAATAAGGATAGAAATAAGAACAACAATTTGCGACTCCACCTTACCCCGAGATCGAGACAAGACCAAATGAGGTGGAGACTGAGACCGGACTCGAGTACTACAACACTACTGTCCATCATGTACAATGTAATGCACGGAGCTACAGTTGCCAAAGCACAAGCAAAGCATCCCATACATCTCCACTTATCCTGGTCAGGCATGGGGAGGGGATTCACTGGGTGCAGGCAGAGGTACAGCCGGGGTTTGAATCCAGAGTCTTAGAAACTACTGTATCCAGCAGCTGGCTCTTACTTCTGAGCCACAGGACAAGCATGTCCAACTCCTTCTCCAGCAGTGCGTCTCCAACCCTGGGACCATGCCCTTGAGCACAAAGGAAGGGCTGTAGAGGAATGTTCTGGCAAGATTGGTGTGGTTGGACTTGACTGGCCTGCACTCGGTTTTTCTAAGCAAGCCAGGATCACCCAGCAGTCTTCAAAGCCACTAATCCCAGCATCCATGCTCCAAAATCTAGTTGAACCCCCCACCCCTTTTTGAAAACTGGAGATTTATTATATAGCGAAGACACATCCATGTTAATAAGTTAATAACTATGGTTTTGGATGTAATGCGTAGTGTGTGTAGGGTATGGCGTAGTGTGTTCGAGTGTGGGAGCTACTGCAGTCACTCTGTATTTAGCTTGACCAAAGAAACTATTTTTGATCTGCAGTAAAAACACAGCAGAGTTCCAATCCAACCACAACGCTCTCTATAAAGTCCTCAGCGCAGCAGCTGTATTGCTGCGAAGGACCAAATGCCAGTCATGCGCATGCTCGAGGCCTGCTGTACAAGACCTGAAACTTCCTAGGTAGAACCCATTAAAGTTGCTATATGAGAAACGAAGAGGATGTCTGACTCACAGTGGAAGTGCGACTTCTGGGTTTGTGTAAAGGGGAAGGCGGGTTACTCAGACCAAAACACATCTCGATTCCCTCCACCAATTCAACACCCAGCCGACAAAAGTGTTATTTTGATAACAGCAACATTTAGACCTTCTGTAAATCCATACATTTACATGCTGATCTGTTACCTAGATGTTCAGGAGGTCCGTCTGGTCTGTAAATTAAACATAAAGCCATATCAGGTCCTAATGAGAGGTTTGCTCTGAGCCGCTCGACCTAATGTGTGGGTGGCTCCTACATCCAGTCCAAAACTGGCAGAAAAACTGGGCTAAATTACACACCGACCATTTCAGCTCTCATTCCAGTCTGAGTGTGGGGGTGCAGAGCACAGCACAGCAGAGGAGTTTAGAAAGAAGTGCTTTACTCAAGAGTCTTTCTCACGGAACGAACAAAAAATCAGACAGATTTCACAAAGGAGCCTTACCCAATTCAAATTCAAGTCAAGTCAAGTCAGATCTGTTTATATAGCGCTTTTTACAATGGAGCATTGTCTCAAAGCAACTTTACAAGTTTAGATTATCTCCTAATAACTACGTCCAATCCCAAATTGAGCAAGCCTAGGGCGACAGTGGCAAGGAAAAACTCCCTGAGTGTTATAGGAAGAAACCTTGGGAGGACCAAGACTCAAAAACGGACCCAACCTCCTTGGGCGTAAATGTGTTAACCTGGCACAGTAAGCATCAGACAGATGTGTAAACCTGGGATAATAATGTTGTTATGAGTGTAATTCGGAAGATCTATTACCCCAGGACAGATACAGGTCTATGAGTGAGTTATGCCACTTCCACAAATTAAGATTATTGCAGAAGAATCCGGTGACTGAGTTTTTCAATGTCATTTTTTGTTGTCCCAGAAAGTAAACTCAGGACATGGATGGATACTCTCTTACTCTACAACTTACTTAAACCAGGATAATTATTTTTCTCACATGACAATCTGGTTCTATAGCTGATTGGAACCAAGAAATGTATCAATGTACGACTTCGTTAACTCGGGACAGCTGTTAACCCAGGAGAATTGTCCTTCCACAAGCGAGTTAACACAACAGATTTATTACTCTACATGTGAGTTATCCCGGAAGATTTATTGTTCAAGTGTTCAATTAAAAGCTCTACAAATGATTAACCCAGGAGATTGACCTTTTTGCAAATGGATTAAATCCATGAGTTTTATTGTTTCACAAACAAGTTAACCCACAATTATTGCTCTACAAGTGATTCAACCAAGAGATTTATCTTTTTAGAACCCTGGCCAGTTATTGTCCTACAAGCAAATTAACCGCTCTACAAATAAGTTAACCCACGAGTTTGCACAAGTAAGCTTACCCAGTGGAATGATCTTCCCACAAGTGGGCTACTGCAGGTGAATCACCATCCTACCGATAACCACTTGCTGAAGGCCCAGTATTGTTTGCCATGCTCGTCTGCAGTTTGCTAAAGATCATGTGGAGAAGCCAGAAGGCTATTGGAATAATGTTTTGTGAAGGGATGAGATCAAAATAAAAAATTTTGGTTCAAAAGAAAAGTGTTATGCTTGGAGAAAGGAAAACACTGCATTCCAGCATAAGAACCTTATCCCATCTGCGAAACATGGTGGTGGTAGTATCATGGTTTGGGCCTGTTTTGCTGCATCTGGGCCAGGATGGCTTGCCATCATTGATGGAACAATGAATTCTGAATTATATCAGAGAATTAAAAAGGAAAATGTTAGGACATCTGTCCATGAACTCAATCTCAAGAGAAGGTGGGTCATGCAGCAAGACAACGACCCTAAGCACACAAGCCGTTCTGTTAAAGAAGAATAAAAGTTCATGTTCTGGAATGGCCAAGTCAAAGTCCTGACCTTAATCCAATGGAAATGTTGTGGAAGGACCTGAAGCGAGCAGCTAATGTGAGGAAACCCACCAACATCCCAGAGCTGAAGCTGTTCTGTACGGAGGAATGGGCTAAAATTCCTCCAAGCCGGTGTGCAGGACTGATCAACAGTTACAGGAAACGTTTAGCTGCAGTTATTGCTGCACAGGGGGTCACACCAGATACTGAAAGCAAAGGGTCACATACTTTTGCCACTCACTAATATGTAATATGGATCATTTTCCTCAATAATAAATGACCAAGTATAATATTTTTATCTCATTTGTTTAACTGGGTTCTCTTTATCTACTTTTAGGACTTGTGTGAAAATCTGATGATGTTTTAGGTCATATTTATGTAGAAATATAGAAAATTCTAAAGAGTTCACAAACTTAAGCACTACTGTGTGTGTGTGTATATATAGATATATATATAGATATAGATCGATAGATAGATAGACAATAACATATAGTCAATAATTGGACCCATAATCCTCAATCCTCTTTTCCACTGACCTTCATTCCAATCTTTGTGAGCTTTACCATATCTTAGCCTTTTCTCGTTTTCCCTACCAAAAGGACAATTCCTGATCAAGCTTCTTCAGACTGCAGAAGGGTCAACTTGGCATCCCGATGAAATTGCCAGATGTTGCTATTGCTTAAGTGTAAGGGAGGGCACACTAAATACTTACCACTGTAGCCTATAGAAGCTGTTTCTTCTTATTTTATCAGTTTAAAATATTGAATATAACTTTTTTGCAATTTCTGGCTGTATTCTAATAAAGAGACTTAGAAATAATTATATATGATCATACTACTATTGCTAATACAATGGAAAAATCTAATCTAATGGTGCCCTAAGACTTTTGACTTATGTGGAGTTTTGTAAACCATTTCGAGACCTTACAGAAACACTGATGGATCATCTGACCAAGTTGCCCAAAGTTTTGCAATACGTTTGTAAAAAATAATGCAATGCAATATAGAGAACTGTGAGAGGATATTTAAATGCCATTTGGTGCCCAAACTTTTACACAAGACTAGGAATTTATGAAAATAAACTAAATAAAGAGAAAATGAGAATCTGAGTCCAGCAGAGTTTGGTTTGTATTGAAGTTCTATTTGAGATGCTCCAATGGTTCGGATTTACAGCTTTCTCAAGACAAACGTATAATGAAAACAAAACATTGTACATAAAAAGCACTTACTGCTGTGCTGATCTTCCCGCTTCGGTTCCTGGAAGTCCAGACGCTCTCGGGTGCACAAAATACAGACAAAATGGAGGAAGACAGAAAAGAGGGTGAGGAAGACCAGCTGCCTCTGTGCTGTGCTGAGAATGGCACAGCAGCTTCTGTTAATGTGTAGGTTTCTTAAAACACACACACATTAGACCATTGGACCAGGCTTGTGTGGTGAACGTCTCTCTCCCGCCCTCGTTTCTCCTCCTTCACTCACAGCTGGAAGGAGAGATGGAATTGTTCCTCATGGATAAAGCTCACCGAATATACAGTGGGGCAAAAAAGTATTTAGTCAGCCACTGATTGTGCAAGTTCTCCTACTTAGAAAGATGAAAGAGGTCTGTAATTCTCATCATAGCTACACTTCAACTATGAGAGACAAAATGAGAAAAAAAATTCAGGAAATCACATTGTAGGATTTTTAAAGAATTTATTGTAAATTATGGTGGAAAATAAGTATTTGGCCAATAACAAAAGTTCAACTCAATACTTTGTAACATAACCTTTGTTGGCAATGACAGAGGTCAAACGTTTACTGTAAGTCTTCACCAGGTTGGCACACACTGTAGCTGGTATTTTGGCCCATTCCTCCATGCAGATCTCCTCTAGAGCAGTGATGTTTTGGAGCAACATGGACTTTCAACTCCCTCCACAAAGTTTCTAGGGGTTGAGGTCTGGAGATGTTTCAACTCCCATGCTTTACAGTAGGTGTGGTGTTCTTGGGATGCAACTCAGCAATCTTCTTCCTCCAAACACAATGAATTGAGTTTTTACCAGAAAGTTCTATTTTGGTTTCATCTGACCACATGATATTCTCCCAATCCTCTTCTGGATCATCCATATGCTCTCTGACAAACTTCAGACGGGCCTGGACATGTACTGGCTTAAGCAGGGGACATGCCTGGCACTGCAGGATCTGATTCCCTCTCTGCGTAGTGTGTTACTGATGGTAGCCTTTGTTACTTTGGTCCCAGCTCTCTGCAGGTCATTCATCAGGTCCCTCCGTGTAGTTCTGGGATTTTTTCTCATCGTGCTCATGATCATTTTGACCCCACGGGATGAGATCTTGTGTGGAGCCCCAGATCGAGGGAGATTATCAATGGTCTTGTATGTCTTCCATTTTCTTACAACTGCTCCGACAGTTGATTTACAGTGGTACTTGAAAGTTTGTGAACCCTTTATAATTTTCTATATTTCTGCATAAATTTGACCTAAAACATCATCAGATTTTCACACAAGTCCTAAAAGTAGATAAAGAGAACCCAGTTAAACAAATGAGACAAACTTTGATAGATCCCTGTTCTGTAAATAAAACAGGGTGCCCACTCACACCTGATTGTCATCCCATTGATTGAAAACACCTGACTAATTTCGCCTTCAAATTAACTGCTAATCCTAGAGGTTCACATACTTTGCCGGCTCACTAATATGTAATATGTATCTATTTTAGGACTTGTGTGAAAATCTGATGATGTTTTAGGTCATATTTATGCAGAAATATAGAAAATTCTAGGGTTCACAAACCTTCAAGCACCACTGTATTCACACCAACCTGCTTGCCTATTGTAGATTCACTCTTCCCAGCCTGGTGCAGGTCTACAATTTTCTTCCTGGTGTCCTTCGACAGCCCTTTGGTCTTGGCCATGGATGAGTTTGGAGTCTGACTGTTTGAGGCTGTGGACAGGTGTCTTTTATACAGATAACGAGGTCAAACAGGTTCCAGTAATACAGGTAACGAGTGGAGGACAGAAGAGCTTCTTAAAGAAGTTACAGGTCTGTGAGAGCCAGAAATCCTGCTTGTTTGTGGGTGACCAAATACTTACCTTCCACCATAATTTACAATTATGTTCTTTAGAAATCCTACAATGTGATTTCCTGGATCTTTTTTTCTCATTGTGTCTCTCATAGTTGAAGTGTAGCTATGATGAAAAATTACAGACCTCTCTCATCTTTCTAAGTAGGAGAACTTGGCTGACTGAATCAGTGGCTGACTAAATACTTTTTTGCCCCACTGCATAAACTTAAATTTATCTCCTATTAAGAAACACCACATTTGGCCAAAATGCTTTTCTTCGGTCTGTCAACCAGGGCATGTTTGGTGGTTTCCATATTTGTTTGCTCTGGAGCTAGGACACTAACAAAGCTGACATGGAATGCTTACAGATGCTAGTTTAGCATCACAGCTTAAATCAAACCATACTGAGCTGAGTGATCTCAAACAGGTGCTCATTCCCTCAACGTTATTTAAAAAATATGCCAGGCCACCATTACAAAGACCTGGGTTAGGGTCTTAAGTTATTGGCCATGTCCAAGGGAAGAAATGCCGAACAAGGGTTCACCTATCTGGTTATTAATAGTGGAGTTTGGTATGTTCTTCATGTATGTTTCTAGCTCATCCTAAGGTTTTGGACTAGGACTAGAATCATCATTAGTCGATTATCACTTGGACTTGGCTTCAACCCCAGCCTGCTTTGGCCATGTGAAGGTTGGGTGGTGCACTTCTAGAACCCTGCGTTGGACTGACACCCACTCACTTCCAGTAAAGCCCCAGGACCGGGATGCTTACTCAGCGACCTCACCGAGACTGAGAGATCACACACTGAACTGGTAGCTACCCAGCTTCCTTTTTTTCTGGTAGCTACAGCAGGCTGGTACCTCCATTTTGAGAGCCAAAGCTGAAGGTAATTATGTAAAATACATTTCTGCTTCACGCCTCTCTTTAGGATCTTTCAGACCCTTGTTTGAGGGGTAGATGTTGGTTTGTGCCACCACTGGGTGAGGCTCTGTGGGCGCTGGGTGTAGCTCTTATTTTTGCAACCAGTTTCTGCTCTCTTTCATCAGGGCTCTGCGATTACAGGCTGTGAAGCACACACACACACACGCTCACGGCAATGCCAGGTTTTAAATATATCATACATTTCCAGAAGTTACATACAGTCCTTGCGCAGCATAAAGTAAATACAGAGGATGAAAGAAATGAGGTTAGTGTTCGAGCAGA
Organism: Ancistrus triradiatus; assembly: GCA_025084515.1. NCBI lineage: Eukaryota > Metazoa > Chordata > Actinopteri > Siluriformes > Loricariidae > Ancistrus > Ancistrus triradiatus. The sequence continues at coordinate 16,192 of JAJAGP010001173.1, forward strand.
ACAGAAGTCTGTACAACGTCTTAAGGAAGGTAGATTAATTTATTTACCAGACAAACTGACCCATTGATCTGACAACTGGGTGGAACACAGGGCTTCACAGAATTATTTGCTTCTATCTGAAGGTAAATTAGAACATCCAGTGGTCCTCCTGGTTTGATTTCGACAGATGGAGCGAAACTGGAGCAGACAGGCAGTAAGGAAGTAGTGCTGGTGCTGCACAACCACACTACTGGCCCCCACTGGGACTCAAACCAGAGTCTGAGATTAAACTAAAATAATTTTCCAGGTGTGTGCCTGGGTGGCCCAAAGGTCTAATATGCTAGCCCACTACCGTAGTGACTTGGGATGAAGTCCTGGCTATCCTTTTCAGCCAGGTCATTCATCACATGCAGGCACGACTGGCTGTGTCTGAGGTCAGAGAGGTCAGTCCAGGGGTCATCCCCCAACACTCCCTAACCAGTCCTGCTTACACCTGGGCTCGGTGTTCCAGTTTACATTTACTTTTCATCATTTTAGCAGATGCTCTTATCCAGAGCTACGTACAATCCAAGCATTTGTGGGTTAAGGGTTAACTTTCTGGTCCACAGTCCAGTATCATAATCGTTAAGCCACTGAATCCCTTGGGTTTGTTGCCACCTGATCCTGACCAAGTAAAAGTGGGGATAAAATGTAAATAGTTGATTTTTTTTTATTCACATCACAGCAGCTTTCCTGGTCAGGATCACGATACGCCATGGCAGGCCCAGCAGGGATCACCATTTCCCCAAACATGTCTCCCCTCCCTCAGGGAGAGCCAGTTCTGAATGTATGACCCCAATCCAGATGGAAGGCACCTCCAGGACCAAGTCTCCACGATGGTCGTCTAGTGAATTGCCACCCAATCGACCCAGTGTTAATTGGAGGTCAGTAATTCTGGAGTGGTGAACATTGGAACCTGTGTGTCATGAACAACCAGAGTACATTTTTCCATTGGTGCAGTTTAGATAATTTACTGGCTGCCCATTTGAACACTAAAACATTCTGATATTTTATTGTTGACGCTTTCGTTTCAGTCATGCCACCTGCCCAAGTAGCTACAACAGCTTGTGTGCAATGCAGATCCTACAGCTATTGCTTTAACCAGGTTGTAAAGACCTTTAAAATATACTATTTATTATTGTTTTTTAAAATGACCAAACACTTTCAGCACCTTATCGGACACCCCAATCCAGAGTGACAGCTTTGTTCAAGGCAGCTTGCTTAAGACGGGATTTGAACTCAAATTTCGATTAATAGTCCAGAACCTGAGGCACTGGGCTAGTTTTATTAAATATCAAACAGAATACTGCAAAGAAAATGCATTTCATATGAGTTTTATTAAGGCTTATTATAAATACCATTAAATTACTATTAATACACACGTCAACTGACCGTGTAAGAATTTATGATTCATGAATGAGCTCACTGGAAACAGGAACGACTGCCCACGTTGGCTTCGTCATCCGACTACAGGCTGATTATTGACTGAAAAACATCCTGTATGGAGCTCACACAACTGATACAATCCAAGAAATTGTGGGTTGAGGGCCTTGCTCAAGAACCCAACAGTGGCAGCATGGCAGAGGTTAGATTTGAACCCTGGACCTTCTGGTCCACAGTCCAGACGTCCCTGGAGCAATCCCTAACAAACTTAGCCAACAGAGTAGGGGTACAGCGCTATACAAGAACATCAAGCCAGCAAACAGTAAATATATACACTTAAAAAGTTCAGAAGCATTCAGACATTGACTGGCTTTGTGGAAATGTTCACACAGCGTGGTTACTGTTGCGAGGCAGACACATTTAAAGATGCGACTTCCTCTTCTACGTCCGCCTAACAAGCTCGCACACTTCCTGTTGCCCAAGCTACAGCTAAGCCCCCACAAATATTTATCGTGGTTTCATGTTCAGTTTTATAATCAAGGCAACGGAGAAGGCAAATGATTATTGAGCACGTCACTATTTTCCATCGCTGCAGGATTTGTTTTGGCGTCTGCTTCAGTCTCGGGTTGCTTATACACTTGCAGAGTTTAGAGGGTGGTGGGTGCTTTAAGGAGCCACACACAATGAAAGCAAAGCCTACGTCATATCAGGACAAAGACTTTTTAAAAAAACGTCCAGAGGGTGAAAAGTCCTTGAAGAGTGATGAATTTTAAGGCTCGTTTTGGGTTTTATGAGAGAGTAAAGAATCCATCCAGCTTCAAGATTTGGGAGCTTTAAAGCAAAAGCTAACCTGCACTCCACCAAGAACTGAATTCATCCACTTCTGCATCCTGAATACAAGGGAAGAATCCTTCAGGAACCATTATAAGAGAAAGAGGCAGAGCCAAACTTCATTCAATCCAAATAGAACATGGGTCATTTGCATCTTTTTCTTAAAAACAAGTCCTGGTTTTCCAGTCATTTGGCTTTCCAAGCTTTAGACTTGACCCAAAGCTAACTCCTTTGCCACATGAAAAGTGTTGGTGGTGAACAGCTCTACAGTCGTGCTTAAGAGCTGCATGCATTTAATACAAAGAGTCCACGCATCTATGCCATCTACAGCGCCCAGTGTCAAGAAGAGAGAGTCAATAGTGATCTTCATCCCCGAAGGAACTCTTCGGATTCAGGATCCCTCGATCAAGTTTGGCAAAATCAAGAGAGAAACGCAGCCTCTATGGTGCACCTTCCGCATCAGGAAGGAAGCTGTTGAGGGTGAGATCGTCTTCGTCATCCTCCGCGTTGGGAATCAGGGCACCGTTGCTCTTTGGGTGCTTCGTGTAAGGAAGGGGATGATTGGAATCGTTCATGAGGGCAGATATGCACACCATCTCCGTATCGAGGAGGAGACTCGATCTGTTCCTTTGTCTGGCGCCCGCCAACTTCGTGGCCAAGACGATGGTGGTGAAGATGAAGATGGTCGCCAGACCGGCCAGCACGGCGATGCTGATCAGGCACCGACCCACGAGGTTGTCCCTTTTCGGCTCGGCTGTCGGACAAGAATGAGTCCTGGGGGTTGGTTTTTGGGTGGTGCTAGTCGTGGATGGAGGCATTTTTTGAGTAGGGGAAGTTCTGACATGCGCTTGGACCGTAGATCTTGAGCTGGAAGGGTCGGTCACAGTCGTGACTGAAGTGCTGGTACGCTTGCTGGTTTTTACTTCAGGTTCCACTGAGGCAGGAAGCGTGGGAGCTGTGCTACCTGATGTGGTCGCAGAGGTTCCATTAGTTTCAGGAAGCTGATGGGGCGGTGAACTTTCAGTACCTGAAGGCTTTACTTTGCTGCTGTTTGTTTCGGTTCTGTTGCTGGGATAAAGGCCTTCAGCAGAAGTTCCATTTCCCGTTGTAGGTTGTAGACCTGCCGAAGCAGGCGGAGCTGTTGTGCTGTTTGCACGAGAGCCCTCTCGATTTGTCCCTGTGGCGTTTAAGAAATGTGGAGTTCCATTGGTGGGATCCACTTTTTCAGACCCCTGTGCGGTGTTAGGCGTTGTCGTACTGTGCGGCGCATCGTCTGCGCTCAACAACCGCCGGCAGGAGACCAAGTTGCTGGTGGTCAGCAGTAAAAGAAGAAGTGACCTCAAGTCAGACCTGTTCATTGTCTAGAACGAGAAGGCAGAGGACGAATTATCCATACGCACTCTGCTTAATGTTTTTTGGCACCTAGAGTACTGTGCAAAAGTTCTAGGCCACCATTTGATTTTATAATGGCCATATATCATTAGTTCTCAGTCTCTTTATTGAAATACAGAAAGAAAATACAGGAAGTGTGTATGCAGAATTAAAAACTATAGGCTACAGTGGCAAACATAGTTTGATTTCCCTTACACTTTAGCATTAGCAGCATCTGCAGGTTCATTGGGACCCCAAGTTGACCCTTCTACAGTCTGAAGAATGTTGATCAGGAATGGTCTATTTGAAAGGCCAAGAAACCACTTTTTCAGAAGGGGAATGGGGTGAAAAAGCCAAGATATGCGAAAGGTCACAAAAATTAAAAGGAAGGTCAGTGGAAACGAGTATTACGGAGTGACGAATTCCAGTTCAAAATTTTTGGATCCAAGCATGTTCTTTGCCAATAAATGGTCATTGCGCCATTGCTATTGCAACATATCTAATGGTGGCCTAAGACTTTTGCACAGTACTGTATACTGAATAAGAGTTTTGCTCAAGGGTCAGCTAGACAGATCAGGGATTATAACTCAACCTCCTGATTAGTAGGCCAGAGCCACAACGACTACGCCATCCCGGTCATCCCCTACTACATTTGGTTTTTGCCATAACTGATTATATGGATGTTTATTTAACACCTGGCGAGGGTCGCAGAAAGGTCCAGGAGAACACAGGCATAAAGAAGCACACTCTGGACAATATGTACTTTTACGCTACTTTGACTTGACCTTGCGAAAGACTATAGACACAGACATCAGAATTACACTTAATATAAATACATTTGAATACTCCTCACCACTGGTTGTACCAATCTGAAATGATGATTAAATCCCAAAACACAGCTGTAAAAATCGAAATGTACTGACCATATATGCTCGATGGTTCCTCTCGAACAGCTCGTAATGCGTCAAAAACTTCACAGTTTAATTCAAATACAGGAAGTTGCCTCGGTGTCAGACCGAGCTGAGGTTTCAAAATCTGACGTAAACCTTCCAACAAGCAAATAGGAGCCAGTTTACAAAAAACTTCGCTTCCTCAATTCTACAGGTTGTACACCAATGGCATTGTCAGAAGCTGGGTTTGCAACCGCAGAGCTTCCTCCTCCAAAAGTGAGCCACAGCTTGGAAAGAACGAACAAGGACAACACATGTTTAAAAATGTATTTATTTTGTTTGATAACCATTAAGCTCGTTTGATGCTTGAAGCAAAATGAAAGGGGGAGGGAAAAAAACGTACAAATAACCACAGAACTCATGTATTCTTGTCTTTCCTGTCATAAAAAAGGAACAGGGAGTGTTTAGAAACTTATGGCTTCATTCTTAAGATACAGTTTGACAGAGGCAGCAGCGGTGTAAATTGTTTAGAGCACAAAGTGGAATCACAGAGCAAGCTGGAACATCATCTCAACATACGAAAACCCTTCAATTCAACCTACATCAGGGCACGCCAACAAAACAACGTTCAACTGCGACATCTGAGGGAAAGTAACCTCGATGTTCAGCATCCCAATCATTTACAGACAAAATGGCAAGTCTGGATAGATGCCTCCAGCATATACACGACCGATCAAGGGGTCGGTCAGGGATATCACTTAGTCCAGCTGATCCAGTTGCCATTTATTGTAAAGTAGACCCGAATCAGATTTTTCTTCCCCCAAAAAATCCAAACACGGTCTGGGTAGAACTTGAGGACTGCTTGTTCTTACAATGGTTTTGAAGCCTGAACTCAACTAAACCCTACAATCCTACATCAGTATTTACTAAACAGCTTTGGCTTCAAACCCAAAACCCTCAAGTCCCAACATTCTACCATAACCTACCAAGCCAACTTCCCAAAACTCAACTAAAGCTATAAATGAACAGAATCATTTGCAGCAAATCCCATCTAGAAAAGAATCCACCAGGAAACACACTGTTGGTAGCAATACTGATCAGATCCCTTTTCTCCTCTCAGAAACACTTTACTCTCCTGATCCATCCACCAGTTGTTTTCTATCGGAGTCATGGTTCATTTGTCATGAGCATACAGTCTAGACCAGCTCTAGCAGCACCTCTAGGGAGATGGTTTGCATGGCGCAGGCCAGTAACTTCATGCACAACGGAAACAGGAAGTCGAGCATGGGCTGGTGATGTCAGATAATGTACAGACAAACAGCCGCTGAATAATAACACTGAGAAAAGTCCTGAGTTTCTTTGTTCTGGAGGTTGAAATCAGAAATATATTACGACCGGAAAGGTGGACACCGAGTGATTAGAACCAATAGAAGAACACTGAAGCAAAGACACAAAGACAGTCTTATGGTTTATCCAGATTTGCAGAATGACGCATACTTTTTGGCCACTAGCGGCACTAGCATGACACCACAACACAAAGCATCCTGTTGTACCGATACATCCTGGTTTGGGTGCAGGTAGAGGAACACCTCATCTAATTCATTTGTCATCCTAGCCTAATTCAACATTGTGGTTATTTTCTAAATAAAAATGTTGCAGCCCTGTGTAGGGAACAACCCCCCGCTTTATGTTGGCCAGACGCAGAAGGGGTTTATCATTGCAACCAGACATCCCCTCCCTCAGAAACGACTAATGTGTCTCCAGCCTGCGAGAAGGCCCTGCTTATCTGATACATTTCTACAGAGACAAATCTGGTATGAGAAAGTATGGGCACCTTAAGGCCTCTTATAAAATGCTTGAAACTAATTATCACCAGTGCGGTGATGAACATAAGATTTAATTTTCCTAATAGATTTGGTTGCAAGCTGTCACCAAGCATTTCTTCTAACTGTCGGTACAAGTTACTCTGGAGTGGCCGCCTTCTCATGCTAGTCATTACTATGGCAAAACATAATTCTATTCTCGGATATGTCGGATCATATTACTGGTATGCATGTCACACTGACCTTAACCTCCTTACACTAGGTCGGATTCATGGGTCTTGAATAACAGGACTGTTATTAGGAATAAGCTTCATCTAAATGCGTTTGTAAACGATAATACATCTGATTATCGATCGATGCCCATTCTTTAAACGTCCCAGGCCTTAAGAGCTATAACAGGAAATAAAATGGGCTTATTGCTGTCTGATAACAGATGACATGCACAGCAGCCAAACCAGATACCGCTGCCCAAAATAAAACAGTCCTACTTCGTCATCGCTGTATTACACTTCTATATATTAACTCAAAAAGTTTCCGTTTCCCCTTTTGTCTAAGATCGCAACACTCTTTTGTAATCAAACTGTACACAACAGGAACTGTGTCCAGTGTTAGGAGTTAATATGGATACAGTACTGTGCAAAAGTCTTAAAAGGTTTTAGTAATGGTATAAGGACCATACATGACATTGTCAAAAAAGTTTAATCCAATCTCTGTGAGCTTTAGTACATCTTTTCACCCTGTTCCCCTTCTGAAAAAGTGGATTCTTGGCTGCTACCCTTCCAAAAAGACCATTCCTGATCGGGTTTCTCTAGGAACACTGTAGGAGGGTCAACTTGTCATCAATGAAGCTCTCAGATTCACCCTCAATACTGGCCACTGTAGCCTCTAGAAGCTGTTTAACACTGCATATACATTTCCTGTTTGTATTTTCTGGTTGAATTCTAATAAAGTGACTGAGAAACGCACATATATGGTCATTACACCATCGCTAAAACAATGGTGTATCTAATCTAACGTGTCCTAAGACTTTTGCACAGTACTTAATGGCAGATCTCGTCGCATATCAATCAAACAAAATGGCTCCTACACTAATACTCATTAGAGAACTGATTTCGCCGATTGTAAAATGTAAGAAACGGATCCATCATCGCTCAGAGGCTTGGTGGATATTTCAGCAGCGTCCCACAGAATCCAATGTGGAACAATAAACATATTTAGAAAGGAGGAAAAACGTTTTATTGCATGCATTCGGCATAATGACAGGACACCGAGTGTAGGAATAATGGGAAAAGTCAGACCTCAGTGGTGACTGGAAGAGCCTGGCTGCAGAGTCACACCATTTGTACAAACCATTTCCAGACAGGAATGCTCGGCACGCTGCTGCTGCTCCTGAATAAAGATGGCGCTATACACGACGGACGCGCTGCCCTCTGTCGATCTGTACATCTGTTAAAATCTGCTTCAAAAGGAAGATTTTATTGGGTAGAGACTTAAGTTGGTAACATGATTCATTTCATTCCCCTGCACTGCATTGGCACCTACTGCATCGTCCCTTATTGGTACAAAGTGGGAAATAGGAACGCTACGATGGAATACTGACAGGGAGGCACGTACGTGGGTCTCCTCTAAAATTTGGCAAATGGAGAAGGGCTGGGAAGGAATGCAATACTGATTTCAATATCAGAGCGCTGGAATGTCGGTCACGATTGGCTGACTAGAAGAAAGATAGGAACGCTTAAGACCTTTTGAAAGCACCACATAAAAAGTGCCACTGAGAGGAAGAGAAGTAAAAAGAAACTCTTGGCTTGGATGAGACACCTGTGCTCGGGCTCTCCCTCTCTCTTATTTAGCAAAATGGAACGGGTTCGGGGGTTAGAAAAAGACAACTGAAAAGAAGTTCATCTTGGAATGTCAGGCCGGCTTCGGACGGAACGACGCCTCGGTGACTGGCAGTGACGGGTCCCGCCCACCTGGCCAATAGAATTTCCTGAACAGTAGCTGGGGGAGGGGAAAGGGGACTGCGTCCTTTAGATGTCCATCTGGGACAGTTGCTCCTCGAGTTTGGCGATTCGCTTCTCCTGACTGCTCACCAGCTCCCGCAGGGATTTGATCTCTTTCAGCACCTCGTCCAGCTTGGCGTCGTTCTTCTGTGGGAGGGGATAAAAAGGATCATCGAAACACGAACGTCTGATAAGGTAAGGACTTTGTCATTGTCGCCTTTACAGATTACAACGAAATTAGAGATCTAGGGGACTGTGGTAGCCTAGTGGGTAAGGTACTGGACTATGGACCAGAAGGACCAGGGTTCAAATCCCACCTCTGCCAAGCTGCCACTGTTGGGTCCTTGAGCAAGGCCCTTAACCCACAATTGCTTGGATTGTACCAATTGTAAGTCGCTCTGGATAAGGGTGTCTGCTAAATGCTGAGATCAAGTCCAAGTCATGGAGCATAGTCTCAAAGCACCGGTACTACTTTCTGTCATCTTCCATCAGGGCGACAGCGGCAAGGAAAAACTCCTAAATGTTATAACCGAGAAACCTTGGGACTCAAGCCTCAAGGGATCAAACGTCCTTGGGCAGCCTAGATGATATATGTAAGAAAAACTGTTATCGAATGAATACGCTTTATAAGTAATACTTTATAAGAACAGAAAGCGCACTAATAAGCACCTTTTAACCCTGTTAACCACATGTTCACAGCTCACCCATGTGAAACACCACCCATAACCATGTGGTTTGGCTGACATTCTCTCTTACCACCATTTCATACATGCACCATTAGCCTACCGGGAACAAAATAACACGTGGACACTTCCTTATATGCTTTGCTCATTCACGTGCGGCAGCAGATTTCACCACAGACAGACTGACACTGTCACAGGGACACGACATGACAGCCTTCACGTGCTTTTCTTATAAAGGTACACTGATGGGGGGCGCTGTTGCGGGATGACCCTCCCTGGGAACTGGTGCCTACTATTAGTACTGAACTATTAACAGGCAATAAATGCTTCGTCGCTTGTACAAGTGTGCTCAGTGTAGGTGTTTGTGTGTGTGTGTGTGTGTGTGTGTGTGTGTGTACCTTGTCTTGCTATACTTGAGGACCAAGGGCCGGATTCACGAAAGTTTCTTAAGAAAGAAAATCTTCGTAAATGTATTTTTTCTTAACTTCATTCTCAGGAAAAAAGTTAAGTTTGTTTTTAAATCCTTAGAAGCCTTTTTAAGGTGAAGGTCGTCCTTAAAATACAAACATCTACATCTACATTTACATTTACAGCATTTAGCAGGCGCCCTTATCCAGAGCGACTTACAATTAGTACAGTCTTACAATCCAAGCAGTTGTGGGTTAAGGGTCTTGCTCAAGGACCCAACAGTGGCAGCTTGGCAGAGGTGGGATTTTAAACCCTGGACCTTCTGGTCCATAGTCCAGTCCAGGCTACCACAGTCTCGCCATGTTGGCAAAGCCGGCTTTTTTGAACGCTTGGCTTAAATTTCCTCCACTTTGCCATCCTCAGAGAGGATTAAAACTAATAAAGGACGAATTCAAAATGTGTCTTGCGCAGTATATTGTAAGCTGTATAACACAACGTAGTGTACGTAAGAAAACAATGAAGAGTTTCAGAAGATCTTAAGAAAAAAAATTGATTTTCTTAAGATAATATTTGAGAACTTAAGTTTTTTTTTCCGAGAATTGCATTTAAGAATGTTCTTATGAACATGTTAGTGTTTATCTTAAGAACCTTTAAGTTTTTTCTTAAGAAAGCTTTCGTGAATCCGGCCCCAAATGTCCTTACGATGGCAGGAAAACCTGAATTTTTTTGGAATTGTTTTCACTGTTTAATTGCTTTTTTTTACAACAAAAAGGGCAACTTTTATTTGAAAGAGCCAGATGATGTTCTTTAGGTTACTGAGGTTAAGGTTAGGTTTAGGATTAATGACCACGGGTGTGTGTGTGTGTGCTCAGTAAGCCTGCTCCTGTTATTGGATGCCGCAGTGACGGCTGAACCACATGTTCACTGATGACATCATCCAGCAGGTACTTATGTCTCATGCAAGCAATAAGGAAGATGAGGTTTTGTAAAGCGTGTGAAGCACGATGCAGACAGACTGTGGCCGAGCACCAGAGTGAGAGAGAGAGAGGTACTCACGGCGCTCGGGGCCGGGGCGGCACTTTTGGGGTCCGAATGAGCACTGTTGTTCTCAGCAGTCTTGCTCGCCTTGGGCTTGTGGTCCAGAAAGTTCTTCTTGACCACCTTGAGGTCGCGGTTCTTGGCTGGGATGTACCCGTCCTTGAGCGAGATCAGGATGGGCTCTCCGTTCTTGCCTTCGAACCAGTCCTCGGCCTCGATGGCGCAGTCGGGCCCCGCCGTGTCGGGGTACAGGTCGTCCTGGAACAGGTCCGACTGCCAGAGGAGAAAAGCATTTGATTTACCCCGTGCCTTTCCAAAGCCAGAGCGCCAATCGGGGAGAGTAACCGCGAGCAGAGCCGATTATCGTCGTCTGATGACATCAGTGCAGGTTCAAGCTTTCATGTTTATATCAGTTCTTATATTTCATAAGAGAAGGCTCACCTTTCTTGGCACAGTCATGATGATGGGTTCACACTTCCTCTCATGCAGCTTGTAAAACCTGACACACACACACACACACACACACACACACACACACACACACACACACACACACACACACACACACACACACACACACACACACACACACACACACACACACACACACACACACACACACACACACACACACACACACACACACACACACACACACACACACACACACACACACACACGGGAAGTGAAAACAGCGCTCTGTTGGTGCAGGATTCTGGATCTCACTGCAGCCGAATTTAAATCCCGTTCAAAACTAGTCCAGTGGCGCCCTCTACAGGACAGCACACACACTTCACACACATGAGCAGCTGCAAGACAACTAAGAATAGACAATATCATTTTTCTACCCTTTGGACTACTACAATGTTCTTCTCTCCCATTTTCCTTCTGGCAGCAAAGCGAACTGAGCAACAATTCCTCCGTACACGTGCAAATCAACTTCGGAATAACCGTGTAATCGGAGGCAACGTGTGTGTATGTTTGCGTGTCTGACCTTGCGATCTCACACTTGTTGACGTCCAGGCCCCTCTTGGGCATGTAGCCCATTCCTCGCTGAGGCTCCTTGGTGCCGAACGTGTTGAGGTAATGCACGTACGGCGCCTCGTCCGTGATCTCAAAGTAGCGGATGCTGCTGTCGCCCTGGCAACCACGACAGAACAAGACAACTTAGGGACAATGCACAAATCACTCATTCAGCTAAGAAAACATTCAGAAACTCAGGGTGTAAAAGGTGGGAAAAATGTGTGTCTGTCAGGCTGACCCTAGCAGCAGCAGGGTTACCTTTCCACACAGGTAGACCACGTTGGTGTCCGGGTCGTAGAAGGGCAGCAGGACTCCATTGCTGGTGTCCATCTCGTGGACCGTGATCGGCTCCTCCATGTTTTGCTGGAGAAAAAAAATCCAGGTCAGTGATTTGTGAAAGAATGATGAATCTTAACGCATGTTGTTTATAATGGCATCTAATGAAATAGCATTTTTTGAACATATATCAATCATACATTGGGCGCGCTCTCTCTCTGTCTGTCTGTCTCTCTCTCTCATTTGTTTGGGTTTTTACACCATAGCTACCTCTTGGTAATAATCATGGCAGATGAATTCTTAATCTAGACAAAATTTTTTCGTGTTAATTCTTATACAAGAAAAGGACACATTTCAAATTATACCACAGTTAGTTCCGACCCCGCAATCTGATTGGCTGAGAGAGGTTTTCCCCCGTGACACTGTCGATAATGGCACTCTGACCGACGCTCTATAAGTACTACTCCGTGGCATACACACGTAACCTAGCACCTAATTTTTAGGCCCACCCTAAAGCTATAATGACAAGTAAAACCCTGCCGAAATGAAAGCTATTATTAGTTTATAAAAAATGTATTGGTTTCACAAATGATTTAAATTTGGACGATGAAGCTATTAATGACCAACCTGAGCCAAAGCTTTATCACATTTAGTATTTGGAAGCTCTGGAAAAGTGAAACAGTCAGTCCTTTAAATCAAACGTCCGGCTCTTAATGGATCCACAGCTCAACTGAAGATCAGTTTTAGTCCCACCAACAAAAATGCTGAATCAGCTCCATCCCTCACAAAGACGTCGTTTGCTGGAGTTAAACTCGGCTCTTTCATTAAACACCATCGGCGGCTGATCGGAGCTTCGTTCCTCTGACAGGTTTGTTATCTGTAAGTCCAGCTCTAACCCAGAGAAGCTGCTGATGCTCTGTAGCTCTGCCCTTACATTTCTTAAGAGCTTCATCATACAAATCTATAATCACTAATCAAACGGGATCCTGGACTTTGGTTAGAACACCGGGATCTCACTCCGATCTGCTTCAGTCGGTAGAATAGTGGATCTTAGTAACAGCCTGCCTTATAAACCCCACCCATTTTATTTGCTGAATGTAAATAAACTTTTTTAAATAAATTAAAACTTACCAATCGATACATTTGTGTTTATTGTTTGTATAATAAAGTTATTGGTCATTCTGTTCCTCGACTTTAATGACTGAAGGGCTTAGGAGAACAAGAGAATGGAACCATTTTACCTCGCGGAAGGCTGATAAACAAATCGTTCTGTCATCTTCATCTTAAAATCTAACAATAAATGGTGATAACGGAACTGTGCCTATGACTGCAGCACATCCGTTCCAATATCTCACGTTAAAGCACTCCCTCGTGTATTATTGCTCAATTGTTAGTCTTCAAAAAAGAAAAAAAAAAGGAATGTCTTTACCCAATTATTTAGGATTGGTGAAGCTTGGTAGTATTTTTAAAAAGTTACGCGTATAAACCTTACACAGGAAAACATGCATTGTCCTGCACTGTTTATGCTTGAAAACTAAAAAAGGAAAATCGAATGGAATCTTAACTGAATGGTTTTAGGATATTCAAAATTCAGACCTTCATAATTATCAGGACACGAAACACGAAGTATGAAGAATCAACCTTTTGATTCAAACCCGGTTAATATACAAACCCTCATACATGCATGAAAACACAAACTCTGTGCGTCGGGTTCTGTTGGGTACCGTACCGGGTTCCAGAGCGCCAGCTGCCTCTCGCTCATGCGGCTAAAGCCGGTGGTGAAAACGTTGCCGTCTGAAAGGAAGATGGCTCTCATGGGCCTCGCCCCTTCGTGGGCCTTATCCTTCTCCTGCCACAAACACACACATGCATGGCTTCAGACACTGGTTCCTATCCACGACTGCTTTACCAAACCATCTAACTACGCCGGCTTCCTGCCCAAATCAGTCAAGCAGCCCTTACTCTGCAGATCTGTGTGTGTGTGTGTGTGTGTGTGTGTTTTACCGCTATGATATCGCCCTTGCGCGGGTCGATGACGCGCACTTTCTTGTCCTTGCAGGCGGTGCAGATGAGGCTGCCGTTGCGGTTCCAGCACGCGCTGTAGATCACGTCGGGGTGCATGTCCTCCAGCGTGATGAGCGCCTCGCCCGTGCCCACGTTCCAGATCATGACCACGTTATCACAGCCTGGATGAAAGATTCCAGCACTTAGGCATCATAACCAACCAGGTTCAGTCTGGGTTCTGTGGCTGCTCCCACTGGCATATGTTAACAGGAATAACATCGTGTCAAGAATAAAGTGACGAGGTACAGCCGCAGCACTCACCGGCACTGAGGAGAACGTTGCGGGCCGTCGGGTGCCAGGTGATGATGCCCACTCGTTTGGAGTGGCCCTCCAGTACCACCACAGGCTCAGCCATGTTGGTCACAAGGCCGTTCTCGGGGATCTGCCACACCTGTAATGGAACGGATCCTTTTAAATACACAAATAGCCTGTAGAGATTCTGATGCCTGTAGTTTGTATGATTTAAAAAAAATCTAATCAGACATTCATTATTCCTGCATGGCTTGGAATGTTCACGTGACAGAGGTGACAGGGTGCAGGAGATGGTGCTCCACGGCAGACAGTAGAACCATTTATTGTACAAGGTACGCCATATTTACTTGCGATATCCAGGCAAAAGGGGGCAGCAGAGCTTAACTATCGCACTGCACTTAAAGAAACGGCTCAATATTAACACTACAGGGTGCATGTATTCCCGCAGCCACCAGCGGGCATTACTGAGTCATTTATTGCTAGATGCTCAAAAAGAATCGAGAGGGTAGAATAAAAAAAGGTCAACTAAAAACCATAAAGATAGTCCAGTCAAAGCCCAGCACCTGATCTTCCTGACATCCTTAAAATGTTTCTTTCTGCAGGGTGCCACTACATTAAGCCGACAAGACCTACGAATAGTTTAAGACACCAGATCAGTGCAGGGATTTTCCCAAAAAGAAAATGGATAGCAATATCCTGCCATCCCTATATTCGTTTCCAGGAAGGAAGTACATTTGTGTAACAGGGTTGGACTGTAATTAGATTCAGCATTACAAACTAAAGCCATAAATGATCCACACCAGGTTTACCCAACTCTAGCGCTTTTGCCATGTCATAGCTGCAGTCTTAAAGGATGAGGAAACAGGAAAAACACTGATGTGCATGCGTGTGACCTTCCAGAGCATACATCCCAAACCCACAAGTCTCTAAATGGGATGGTCCAGCCTCTATTTGGCATTCTTGCAATAACGTAAAGGATTTAAAAGGGGACTGTTCCACATAATGGGCTTTGGAATGGGAGCCCTTTAAGCTACAGTCCTAGTTTCTGTCCTAGGTCTGTGATGAGATAATGAAGGTTGTTTTTGCTTTACTAGGGAAGTCTGTAGCCTCCAGAGGGGAAGTGAGCGAGCAGCATGGCATACCACACATGGAAGAATGAATGTGACTAATGATCAGACGGGGAAACAAAAGGACCATTGCTTTCTGGTTTCCACACTCCTACATGGCACTTCCATTACCGGGACTGAACTGGGTTGGACAGCGCCGACTCCAGTGAAATCTCCCTCCTTAAAATCGCATCAGTTCTGTAAAGACTTTGTGACATCATAGCTGATGCGTGCGCCAGGTGGCTGATCTTCAATCAGTTTAAAGATCAGCACACCCAAGATGTCTATAACCACCTCATCCTCTGCCATCGTGATGAGTCATGACCACATTCATTCTGGTGCAAATCAACTGAGTGGAAAAGCGAACATGCACAGCAGTGCCACTTCAAGTCTTTGGACTACAGAAGGACAGGGTCATTACTTAATGAGCATGGCCTTTGCTCAGTTATAAATGTAATCAACATGCTTGGATTTGAAAATGTTCATGTTGGCCTTTCAATTTGGACCTGCCCCTCAAGACAAACGGAACACAAGCACCAACTATTTCCTGCACTGCATCCAGATGCTCAGGTGGTGGAATGAACCTCCCTGCGGTCTGCATCGGCCAAATGCTGTCAATGGAAAAGGAATATCTGGATCTAATATACAGGCTAATGATCGATATTACCACATACGTCATCTAATGCAGTTTTGCTCCAAATTTGGCTCGTCTTGCTGAGGGAGGAGGGATGCAGGGCAGTCAGTGATTATACACAACTCGCGGCCACCGACTGCTTCCTTTCAACAGCAGGGGATGGAGAGCCATCTATGGACCAAAAGGTCCAGGGTTCAAATCCCACCTCTGCCAAAGCTGCCACTGTTGGGTCCTTGAGCAAGGCCCCTAACCCACAACTGCTTGGATTGTAAGACTTTACCAATTGTAAGTCACTCCCCATAAGTGTGTCTGCTAAATGCTGTAAATGTGAATTCACAGAGGAACGGACTATGCTTGCCATGTCCATCCTCCACTGTGGGCCACTTTTTTTAGTAGAGGGAGATGGTCCCCATTCAGCCCTCACTCCCTCAGAAGCACTCAATGACATTTACTAACAAAAGCATGCACCTAGCCATGCCAAAAAAAGCAAATGATTTAGTTCCGGCTTATAATTCTGATTTCCTGCCAGCCCAGCCCAAGCACTGGTTACTTGGTACCACAGGACTGTGGTAGCCTTGCGGTTAAGGTACTGCACTATGGACCAAAAGGTCCAGAGTTCAAATCCCACCTCTGCCAAGCTGCCACTGCTGTGAGGAAGGCCCTTCACCAACAATTGCTTGGATTGTAAAGGATGTATCAGTTGTAAGTCGCTCTGGATAAGAGCATCTGGTAAATGCCATAAAAACACTTAGCATCAGCCCAAAGAATGTAACAGGGTTTATATCACATGAAGCACTAAATCCAAACAGTACATCATGGGTTAATCTTATTAAAACTGTACTTTATGACTTGTGTTAGTGAGACAATATACATTCAGAGATTTATAGGTAACCAATTAAAGCCTGCAGATCCCATGCTTGATCACATTCTTAATTTTGTACTGTAGTTCAAACTGAAGACTGAACGTCCTAAGTGCACTATTAATGATCCTTTCCGGTTTAAATACTGAGCGTATCTTAACACCATAACCTTTAATGATGCAGAGATAAAGGTAATATCAGCCCACGCCTAGATCCAATCTACTCTTGGACAACAGAGGCAGAACTACACAAAGGGACTAACAGAAAGAGCAAACAGAAGAGGAACAACAACAGGAAACGTACCATGACGGTGCAGTCCTCGGAACCACTGGCGATCACCTGATCATTGTGGGGACACCAGTCAATATCCAGCACCGGTCCTGTGTGCCCACATACCATGGGGTAGGACTTGTCTATGCGACCTGTCTGCAGACAGAAAGAGAGAACAGACAGATGGTAAGCATACGTGTTCAGCATCTGTCAAATGAATAATGACATGACGCGAAAGCATGTGTTAATTAGAATCACTTTTGGCTTTAGACTGATAGCGCATACATAATGATTAATGCATTAATGGGGGACCGTGTCCAAAATGCTCTCCTAATCACTACTCCCTACATTCTGCATACTATATGTATACTGTAATGGATTGTGGATACTCCCTCACATGGATTTGCTCATGACTCTAATGCATAAACACACCAGTGTAACCAAAGTGCCATGGTTCAAAATGAAGAATTTTAGTCCATTACTAAATGAAACAGCTACTTGGGTCCATGTGCAGTCAGCAGTATACAGTAGAATGATATAATGTGTTGCAGGTTATCACAAGTCCAAATGCTCATCCATACGTTAAGTTTACAAGGGTTAACGATACGACATGGTGGAAATACACCAATATAATGGCAGCACACCTTCCCATCCTGCTTATGCAACAGCCCCTATACAACCAAATGGACCATATTTTGCAGAATGATCACGGGAATTCTCTTACTCGGCCTATAAAATAACATGAAGCCTACTGCTTTGAATCCCAACAGCGGACTGTTCCTGTGATGTCGTGCCCTATGGGCGTGCCAGTTCAGGAACTTTGGCCTTGTGCGAGACAATGGGTGTGGGTAAGCACTTAAGCAGGTGATTAGGAGCTGGGCTGCTGCATATGACTGTGTGTCACTTACGCCTGCTGTGCAATGACATCACTGAGAAAACCACCACTCTTAGCTCTATGTAAAAGTGCTACATCTACAAACAGAGCAGAGGGAGCTTACACAAAAGCCCAAGAACACACATACACACTCCGAGCAGTTTATACCTACTAAATGGGTTTGAAAGCCGTACGTAATCACGACTCGTTATCTTTAAAAGCACAGCATGTCTAAAGCAGCTCTAAACAAACCAAACGAAATGCAACTGCCGGATTCACCGTCTGACATGCAGACTGAAAGTGACACCAAATCCTGAGGCAGATTTTTAAGATTCTGCGAGATTATGGATGCAACAACAAAAAAACAAAGAGCTTACTCTTAGGCTGATCCAGAGACCTTTTATCTCTAAAGGTCATGCACAAAAGCAGTGTAGTGTATCCATACACAAATATGCAGCAAATGTATGCAAACAATGCATTCTCAAAGAGTCTGATGTTGTAAAGATTACAAGAGCAATCATCAAACACACTCAAACTGAGGAGATTTGGAGATCCATTAACCTAAAGCATATCTTTGGAATGTGTGAGGGATTCGGAGTACCCGAGAAAACATATGGACAGGGAGAGGACATGGAAACTCCACGCAGGCGGGGTCTGAGGTTAGGATCAGGATCTCTGGAGCTGGCAACAAGATGAGCTTTCCTTGTTTGAAGGATCAGTGGTAGCATAGGGATGACAAATTTGAATTTATATACATATATGGTCCTTCTCGCTGTAAAGACATCCAGAAAAACAATCCCGGCTCTGTTGTAGCTAAAAACCAAAAGGCAGTTTTTGCCTCATTTGCAGTCTTCCATTCCAATTAGCATTTGGTGTCACTTAAGATATGAAGGGCAGCACCAAAAAACAAGCCTTCACACACCCTGAAGCTGTACTCTAATAATGAACCAACTAACCCCTACTGTCAGGCCGATAAGATACACTGTGTGGGAAGGGATCAGGAGAAAGAGTTTCCCCTCGAGAATGTTTCGTTAACCCAAAGACATTCAAAACATGCTTGTTAGGCAGATACCGTGTCAGCACCAGGCCAATGTGGGTTCTGTAACAATGTGTGGGAAACACTCGTGCTGGAAGGAGTGGAATCTGATCTGTTGGAGAACGTGCAGAGAGAGGAAATAACAAAAGGGCTGGTTTTTACGCCATGCTTTGGTCCTGGATGGGTTGGGTGTCCCATGCAGTTACGATTAAACTGTGGCTGAGGGAGGAGGACTTGTCGGGGATCAACCTACAGAGCTGCAACAGAGCTATCTATAAAAAAGAGCAGGTACCTCAACATACATAACTGATCACAAACCTAGATCAGATCTGAGTGCTGGACTGTGAAACGCTAACAATCCATAAGAACAGGCAGGATTTGGATTTCATGTCAAAAGTTCTAAAAGATTTTCTAAAAGAAATCTAGTACAAGGTAGACTTCTCATCTAAACTGTTTTTGCTCATTCCTATATATGGGCACCAGACAGCCAAAACCTAATGAGCTGTAGAGATGCAACAACAATTTGGCCACCAAAAGAAAGAAAGAAAAAAAGGCAAATGCAGACTGGGCCAGAGAGCAGAGCCAAACGAGGATAGTGAACAAACAAAGGGAACAAGAGCTTGAACGAAGACAGCCTATACTTGAGCAAAGTAAAGCACATGCAAGTGCAGAACAGTGAACAGAACACGTAGAGTACAGAACAGAACCCCAACTTAATATAAAATGCAATTCTATTTGGTGAGCCGGGACACAGAACCCACTGTAGCGACACACTGGGATGTTCATTCCTCTGTTACTACAGCCTTGGTTGAGAGTCGCAGTTGTGGTACGAGTGCAGACAAGTTCAGACGGAGCAGCAGAGGATACATGTTGAAAATATTGGTCATGTGGAATCGTGATTTCCAGAAACATTAAACCATCTGTAATCCCTGTTCGCCTATGGTGAATTAGTGGTTAAGGTTCTGGAATTATTATCTGAAGGTTGTGAGTTCAAATCACTGTGCTGTTGGACCCCTGAGCAGGTTTTTAGATTTGGTTTATGATCCAGTATGTCTTGAGATCAGATTTTAGCTCAGTTCATTTTGATGTATACCGTATTTTTCGGACCATAAGGTGCACTTAAAATCCTTTAATTTTCTCAAAAATCGACAGTGCGCCTTTAATTGCGGTGCGTCTAATGTATGAATTAATTCTGGTTGAGCCTTCTGACCTAGAACCGATTGTAGATGGTACACTCATAAATCTGTCAAAATGTTTTAGCATGGCCTTGGTAAGCTACGAAGCTTACGGCCACCGTAGTCAGGAAACATCACGGAGTAACACGGTGCTTCAGCATTAGGGTACGTGCATTCATTCATTCATTCATTTTCGAAGCGGATTTCAAACACAACGCTATCAGTCACGCAGTACAACATGGTCATAGAGCAGCTGCGAGAGAATTCAACATTAACGAATCAATGGTACGGAAGTGGAGGAAGCAAGAAGACGCCCTGCGCCAGGTAAAGACCAAACTGAGCTTCCGACAGCACTTAAGAGTTTTGTTTCATTTCATGCGTCTTATAACCCGGTGCGCTTTGTGTATGAAAATAGATCCGTTAGCAGCCGATCGTTGATATTGCGTCTTATAATCCGGTGCGCTTTATGGTCCGAAAAATACGGTAATTAACTTTCATTATGGACTGTGGTAGCCTAGTGGTTAAGGTACTGGACTCTGGACCAGAAGGTCCAGGGTTCAAATCCCACCTCTGCCAATCTGCCACTGTTGGGTCCTTGAGCAAGACCCTTAACTTGGATTGTAAGACTGTACCAATTGTAAGTCGCTCTGGATAAGGGCGTCTGCTAAATGCTGTAAATGTAAGCTACAAATAAGTAAGGCTTGACTGATCGGTTATAGGACAGTGACGTATCTATTATGGTACATTCACATACACTACTATCCAACACTCAGCACTGGGTAAGCGAATCCAAATGTTAAATCTGTTCAGTGCCGGCATCATAAGAGTCCATTAGGGTTAATAAACAATAAATCACCCTGAATAAACTCGTAAGCATTTACGACCCTCCACGTCGTCCGAGACGGTTAAAACCTCCCACAGTTCAAATAATAAATGTTCCTGGATTTCCGAAGTTGGTTTCAGGCAGCTCTCTAAAGAACCATAACTCGAGTTTAAGAGAGAAACAACGCACTCAGGTAACATAAACACAGTGTGAAAGGTGTGTGCCTGTATAACACACGCCATATCCAACAAGCTCAGGTTTCTACCATAAGTCAAACTCATGGTAGCTTTTCAGCCCTTCGGCAGACACACATCACCACCATCTGACATTCCTCGCTGAGTTTAGGCCGAGAGCAGCAGGCCATCACCCTGCAGTTTAACGATATGAAAACATGGCTGTTAAAAAAGAGGAGAAGTTTTTGAGCCCAAGTTGTGAGTGGAGAAAAGCAAACATGACTTCTGTACAGGAGTTCAGCAGGAGGGCAAAGTGAGGAGAGGGAAGGTGTAGGCAGGAGTTTTGGGGTAAAATGATGAACAGGAGGGGCATGGAATGGATCTTCATTTTTGTTTTTTCTAATCCATGATACAGACAACAAACCATTCTCAGCCAAAAAACAACAGGCCAACAACCAGCACGTGTTATGAGGACAGTGCCGAAAAAAGGAATAATTTACTATTACTCATGAGATGCATGGTTTGTCCTGAACAATCTACAGGACAAAACAACAAAAATGTACTACAGCAAACGCAACAAAATTGACTACCAACAATTCATGAGCTCTTTCAGTTTTCAGCCAAAGAGTAAAAAGATACTTTTCGGACATTTGGTGGGAGGAACCCTGACAGATACACAAACACTATACAGGCAAAGTCTGGACCAGGGACCTCTGGAGCGGTGTGGTGACAGAACCAACCGCTGAGCCACCTTGCGGCTGTTTAATTAGAAGAGCAGAAGGATTTTAGCTGTCCATCCAACAACAGGACAGAGTAGTAAATAGAAGTAGTGAGGATAAAAGGCTCCTTAATGTACAAAGCCACAACAATGCAATAATCTGCCTGACTTATCGCAAGTTTTATGGATATCTGCTGTGTGTCCAAGTTCTTTCGCCTTAAAGCCTGACATGGAATTGGTTTGATGCATCAACAGCTTTACCATAATAAGTAATTATGTAAAACGTAATAAGTCATTTAGGTGGTATCAACTTATAAACGTATGATGCAAGAAACATGCATAAATGATTTATATCGGTCGATAGTGAGAGAGTTTCCCTGTTTATCACCTGTTCTTTTGCCATAAACGTATTTACTATAAACGAATAAAACTGTTGGCTGAAACTCTGAACACTTTAATTACACTAATTTGCATTATCCTTTAAATCATTGTCAGTGTTTGACACCTGATTTTATGTCTGTTTAACCAAATACCATACTGGTACCTGAAATCGGACTATTCAAGGAAACAGACGGGGGTGTGACAACACAGTTTGCTCTTTCTTCATTCAGGTTGTCTTTATCTGGAAAACGAACGCACAAACACGCATGCACACAAGAAGGTGGAATAATGGGATTCTCATCTCCCATTGACCTGCATTCAAAGTGGGCAGGGCTACAGGCAGATACAGAGAAGCACTTGACATGAAGAAATGGGTCAAAAAAGCCTGCATGGCACTGATTGGTCCATTGCCCTGGTGCCTAGCCAATGGGAAAGCTGCAGGAAGCCACGCTGGAAGACTGACAGGCGGGGAGCCGAGCGTGACCATATATGGTAAAATCTTCAGTCAGTGGCCTCCGGAGTGCAAAAGCAGGAAGAGGCTGCTGGAATACAGATTGGGAATGACACGTGCAGTCTCACATGCACACGCCTGTACAGATGCACACCCCACACTGGGGATATGACCAACAGCTACAAAAAAAAAAAAAAAAAAAAAAAACTGTCCTATATGAAGTCACATTCGCAGAAGTGTTCTGCAGCCAGAAGGTGAGACTGCTTTGGAGGTACTGACCTGCTGGCAGGAAGTTAATCATCAATCAGCTTCTGTGTACAACTACCTCTTAAAACCAGATCCACCCTCTCTTCCCCAGTTCCGTCTGACTCTTCCTCTCCGTGCATGTGCTGGCTAAACAGGACGGAACCAGGACGGCAGGTGAGCAGTACAGACTTAGAAGGAATTGCATTCACTGTCATTGTTGGTGCAAATTCGTTGTGAAAGGCAGCCGTACGGAGAACGTGAGGCGATTTTTTCTGCCGGCTTCATTCACAGGGCACAGAGTCTGAATGGACAGCAGGAATGTGTGAGCAGAGGAAGGGGGCGAGGAGGACCTCCTGCCGGTTCCTTCATATGATAATGAGAGAACGGATCACAGGCGGAATGAAGCGCGCAGGCCGACGGCGAGTCAGAGAAAACGTAATCAGTCCAAGCAGAGGAGCGCGGCTTCAGCTCGGTTTGGTGATTTCCCTGATCCAACACGCCCCGAGTTAGAAAGCACGGGCTTGAAAAGCAGGAAAAACAATACGCAGCTGAGTCACTCCACTCGGCCTCCCACACAATGAAGAAAAGGCACACACTCGCAGGGCAGGGCTTCGAACCCAGGACAGACATCGCTGGCTACAGATGGGCTACTGAATGAGAAGGGAATGTAGTCAGAAATGACACGGTGGGGATCCCGTCCAACACTGGCTGCGTTTGTCCGGTTACAGCTCACGCTCTCGCAAGCACCGCTAGCATCAAGCAAAGAGGAACTGTTGCTGTTGGCTGCAAGGCACAATTAGTACATCGGAACCCGGGCTCAGAGGACAGCAGAGATGTGCAAATGACATGATGGACGTCTCAGCTATGGTCTGCACCCTAGAACTGATCCAAACTTTGGGTAAATAACTTGCAGGTGCAGCAGAGTCATTCCAAACTGAACTGGGAGATATAATGCACGAGGAAACTACCTTATAGCTTGTAACATTCATGCACTCATGATTTTGGGACAGTCTTCTCCAACCTTTGCTAAGAGAGATCAACTGCCAACTCCCCTGAGGGAGGTGAGGACAGGCAGACAAATGGAGGTGTTCCCTACCCAGTTCAATAGTGGACAATAATGATGCTTGCCTGTACCCTGTGAATAGGCTCCAGAATGCCCCCCTTTCACCTCCTACCACTACACCTGCAACAATGTCTGACGCAGGTAACTGGGAGATAACTCATAACCAGCTCTGGTTCATTCCTTGAATTAGTGTAGCGAGTGTACAGAAACATTTGGTGCATTTCAGCGCTCCCCTTTAGGCCCCACGCAAGGTTGGTGTTGACTGACAACACGGATCTCTTGTACAAACACAGGCCATTAAAGTAAAGCCATGTCAACGCCTTGACTTTGTCCATGACTTGGCAACAGAAGTTGAAAGTTTGCATTAAGAGGATGGCAGGATGACAAGACATAAATTAGTCCTTTTCTGTAAAATAAACCGCATAGGGAAATTTGAACAAGGTGCTCTTTACTGACAGGTTGTACTTTGAAAGCAACTGTGACTAAGCATCAGAAACAGAAGCCGAGAATAAACATAACCAGTCTAGTCAGCCTAAACCCACTCAGCCATACAGCGGGTGTTTGCTTAGTTTCAGCAGGGGTACGTTTGCATACGTCCCAAGAATTCCAGGATAGGCTCCGGATCAGCCTCCCTCCCACCCCGACCAGGATAAAGTGTAAAACAGGGGCCTAAATAGCCTAAATCTTGCCAATCAAACGTATACTGTAGGGAGTGCAGGGAGTGAATTTCAGCAATCACAGTGAGGGTTCTGTGAATGTTCAGGCCTGTGCTACAAGTGATTTTTCTGAGAATCAGAACAGAAGCTGGAGACAAAGACCAGGGATACACACGGGCAACAAAGGATTCCCCAGAGAGCACAGGGTGGCCTGGCTCCAGATGGGCTCCAGACAGATGCTCACACACAATCTATGAGAGAGAGAGAAAGACAGATCGAGTGTTCAATACTGCTTCTCTCTCCCTTTGTGAGAGCCAAATGGCAATTGAACATTCTCCTGACAAAAAAGTGCAAAAAAAAAATGAAGAATATACTGGAAAAACTATAACGTGTTCAGTCGGAGCAGCTGCAGATCAACAGACATTAAACAAGTGATCTGCAAGCAATGTTCATGTGAGAACATCATTCATTTCGGTTCATGTAAAAATATTGGAGTCTAAATATTTGTCCCGTTTTAACTTGGGGCCCTTAAGTTCTGCATTAACTTCAAAGCAATCGTTACAGTCCTGTATGGTTAACCTGATGCAGTACAGCTCATGCTAAGCACCCTAATCCCCAGGATAAATATCAACCCAATAAAACAAAAAGCTCTTCTCAGAGTGGAAGGACACTGCATCGGAGACATAACACATTACACAAGTCTGCAACTGACAGGGAACTGTTACTCACAAGTGGGCACTGTTTTCATGCCCCAACGTGTTTCTGCAGTCCCCTGGTCACTCATTTACCCAGGCTCATACTTACAGGAGATACTGCGATTCACAAACAATGAAACCAGCTCTAGCAAGTAGCAATTTATTAATTTATTGGATGAATCAAAACAGCCATTTTACACCAGTTAAATACATTCACTTCCAATATTACTTAAACACTGTTGGCATGATATGCATGAAATCAGCCCTGATAGACGTGGTAGATTCTGGCCATATCGCCCAACCCTAGAAGGCAGTAACCCACCACAAACATTTGGCTAAATTCATTTCACCCTTTAGATGACGGCATAAAAGTAGGACCAGAGAGAGAATTACAAACACACCCCTAAAGTGTACATAAAGACATGACATTCTCTTTTCGTTCATGGCCACGCCCTTACTGTTAGGTCCCGAGTGAGGAAACAACCAACACAAAACTAACATGGTGCTACAATGTCCCTGACATAAATTCTACATACTTCCACAATCCAGCATATCTATCTGTTTTAGACCAAGTCATGCTCATTCGTATGTGACATGTTGATGACAGATCCTGGTATGCTATCTACGTGCCAAACATGTCTTGGATGTCATGGCCATACCGCAGCATGCTAACCGCAGCATGAAATTTTGAACGCGGAAACACCGGCGACAGCTGCACACAGCGCAACACAATCCGCACGAGGTCACGACGACTCTCCTTCGAGCGATCCATCATATCAGCAATGGTCTGTAAACACGATTAATGCTCCTCCATCTGGACCGCCTAACAAACAGCCACTACAACACCATGCCGGTTTGTTTTTACTGCACCCATATTCTGCTCATACCTTATAGCATTATAAGACCGTATCAATTGTACTTGATATTATAAATAAGTTCTTCTAGAACCTGTAACAATTTCTATTCGCTCATTTTTTGGTACACTGTTGATTTTAAGAATTAATAGAAGTTCCTACAACCTGTGGACGGAATAAACTAAAACATGATACACTTCTAAAAAGAAAAACAAGAAAAAAGGCTTTTTGTGAGTGCATATGCTTAGTCATTAAGTTTTACTTTCCCTTATAAACCTTCCTTATATTCACTTTCTCAAGAGGTCTACGGCTTTCAAATGCAGACATCACCTTATAATGATTAAGGGCCACTGCACTAGTCAATCAAATGTCAATTCATTTTGTTTTATGTTTAAAATGTCCTGCATTAAATGTGCATAAATATCAGTTTTTAAGGAGTGGTGCTGACTATGTTACTGGGCTAAAGACGAGAAGAGTCCGAGTCCCATGCCAAGTCGGCACTGTTGGGCCCTTGAGCGAGGCCATTAATGGGAGCATAAGGAATTCTCCCTGTCCTTAACCTTAAATCCATTTTATTTTTATTGTTTAACATCCACTTTACCTTGGCTAGCACTGCAGAGCACAGAGACCACCCTGAAATTCAGTGGATGCAGATCAATACATACTCTGGATAGGGTACCTTAATTGAACTGCCTCTGCACCACCCGAGCACTCCTTACCTTCAACTGTTCAATTGTAAATCCGTCTGGGTGTCTGCTAAACACTAACTGTGTATGTAAACGGACAGTTGGAAAGAACACCACATCATTTGACTAGAGGCGCCCAAACCTTTGCATAACACTACAAACGGCGTGCACTCCTAAACACTGTTAAACGAAAGCTGGGGATATTTATCCTTAATCAGAAGTCCAGATGACCAACAAATATGCATTTGGGTCTCTTCCTGGGTCGTGTTTGAATTAGTTTCCTTAATCACTCATTCACTAAACACTGTTCCATTTACAACAGGGTAGTAAGAGACATTTGACCAGACAGAGTTTGGACAGAAGCACTGGTGGTCAACGCTCCCAAGTATGCTACTGATAGGATCACAATCCACGCATTACAAATGGAACACTTGAGCCATGTTTCTAAAGGTAGAAGACACACCTCTAATCAGGTTTCTTTAAATCAATAAACACCCAGTGAAGCCCTCTCTCGTTTTGAATTCGGCCAGTGTTCGACATGAGCTAATTTGACCAGATTCAGAAAAGCTGACGAATGCAACACTCCTCATTGTTCACCTTGAGTAAACTCGCAGTTAATCTACAAACACAATAATGAAGCCCGTGTGTTTTTATACAGGCTTTTACGCACTAATCTCACTCTACCCAGTTCTCTACCCACTCTACCTGCTTTAATGAAAGCTCTGTGCGTCTGACTGTAAATATTCACACTGCTGATCTGAGACCAGCGTTACTTCTAACTGTAAGAGAAACCACGGGTGCAGACAATAATACGGGTGGGAGTGTTTACACCAAAAAAGCTGACTGGGGTAAAAGAATCTTGAATCTTTGTAAAGTTTTGTTGTTGTTTACAAACACCAGCCAGCTTTCCACACTGGCCAGGTTTATGTGCAGTCTAATAATCTATGAATAATGAGATCAATCCGTATACAAAGCATTCACATATTGTGCTTGAAATTCTGTATCTGATACCTTTTCCATTCCATAAGTATCAGACCTGTGGCGCGGCAGCAACGACCTTTAAATGTACGTGCTATTATTGTTTGAGCTGCTGCACCCACACAAGGTCCACGTGCTACCTGGCTTTCAGCATTCTCTTTAGGGCACTTCCTTTTGAGCTTGATTCTAAGGGCTTGCCTACTCTGGGATCCATCAATTTAATCATGTGTGTCTGGGAAAACATAAGGTGGACCGGCGAGTGGAGTAGCATCTGGCTGCTACGACACCTTGTAATGCCATGTCAGAGATTTCAGCCTGACTAATAAAATATTTATGAAAAAAAAATATTTAGTGTGACAGATCTCACGATCTCTGTTCAGGCAGATCCTGGACTGTTCTCAATCTATAACTGTCATATCAACCAAATTCAAGATATAAAACTAACTTAGTCAGCAGGCTGGATGGAGTAAAGCCTGTAATAATTTGTCAAACAATCATCCAAGAAAATGAACGGCACTGAGTTACAGACATGAATTCCTGTACATGAGATACATAACACACATGCACTCGGGTAACAAGTCGAACCACGGCGAGCTTCTCAGCACAGACCGGCAGAACCTCGCATTGCATTCATACACACAGCTTTGCTTCAGATTACATTAGTCCGTATAAATAGAGATTCCAATCAGATTGATGAGTTTAGTGTAAATATAAACAGACTGAGGAACATTACTGCATGTTAATTGCAGCCAGTTGAGAGAAAACCAAAGGAAGGCCAAGGAGGTCAAGCAGAAGTGTCCATTAAGATCTGAGGTTACCGAGTTCCTAGTGAGGTCACTGGCAAACTGCCTGTATCACATAGCAGAGCGGAGTGGGGTGTTCTGCAGAAAATAGCAGAAAAGCCTCAGGAAATATGAGCTGCTTACATCACTGGGCGACAGACGTCACCTGATTTCTCTGCCAATACGGTGGTGCTCCAAAACCTATTTCTCACTAATGGAGATCGCTGGACGTCAAGAGAATAGGTCATGGACTGGATATGGAAGCAGATTATGGCAGCCACCGGAGGAGAAAAGTTGTTCCAGCTCTTACCTTGTGGAGAGGCAGGATGAGGAAGGCTCCTCCACCGCTGGCCTCCACGATGATGGCGACGAACCTGGGGTTGACGGCGCAGAAGGCGCTGTCCCACGTTACCCGGGACACCCTGATGTCATCGTAGCACTGGTCGTTCTTCACCGCCTGGCCGAACACATGCCTGAACTTGCTCTGCCTCACCACCCGTCTCATTTCTGCAGAGAAACGGAGAGTGGCATGAGCAGGTTTGCAAGAAATCACATCCTAGCCCAACATTCTGTAGCCATGTGGTACTCTAATATTCAGACAAGCATGCCATTTTGAATTCAGGTAGTAATTCAGTAGCCTAGCAGTTAAGGTACTGGACTCTGGACTACAAGGTCTAGGGTTCAAATCCCAATGTTGGGTCCTTGAGCAAGACCCTTAACCCACAATTGCTTGGATTGTAAGACTGTACCAATTGTAAGTCGCTCTGGATAAGGGCGTCTGCTAAATGCTGTAAATGTAACACACCTAGGCTTGTGGTGTGTTAAACAGACTTCACTACACATCCATGATCAGATCAGGTTTGTAAGTCTTGTAATCCAGACGGCCCCACTTTCTGGGTACTACATTGATGCGTCACTAATTATCATGGATTTCATATCCGATTACACTCACTGGAGTGTTTATTAGGCACACTTTCCATTTAGGTGCATTTGGAGATTGAGATATAGAGTTACTACTATGCAGGGCCATGACTGACCAGATGTGTGGTGATGGTCGACCACTCAACACATTAGTGACACTGACATGGTATTATACAAACAAATCATGTGCAGCAGCATTAGGGCCTTTTTGTAAGTACCTGCTGTAAATCAACAGCTCATCTTCAAGTCAAGTCAGGTTTATTTATATAGCGCTTTTTACAATGGAGCATTGTCTCAAAGCAACTTCACAATGTTGGATCATCTCCTAATATTTACGTCCAATTCCAACCTGAGCAAGCCTAGGGCGTTAGTGGAAAGGAAAAACTCCCTAAGTGTTATGAGGAAGATACCTTGGAAGGAGACTCAAAAAGGGATCCAACCTCAGTCTTCACAAACATGAATAAAATGTTTAGGCTCAAAGGTCACAAGACAAAGTAAAAACTGTCGCACTGATGCAGACTGCACAGGCAGTAAGACAGTGCAAGCCAGTTCACATTCAAATGCCACATCCTAAACGCTAATGATAAATGCTAATAAAATATGACCTAGTACAGAACAAGTACATGATCACAATAACATCAGACCTCGCCTGCCGTAAAGGAAAAGGAAATGCCAAAAACAGGTCCATCATTTAATTCTGGCAAATCACACGCACAACTGTAACCCAATCCCAGACATGACCGTCTCATGCTCCTCTCTCTGCAATGTGAACTTTGTAATTTCACATTTACATTACATTTACAGCATTTAGCAGACGCCCTTATCCAGAGAGACTTGCAATCGATACAGTCTTACAATCCAAGCAATTTTGGGTTAAGGGTCTTGCTCAAGGACCCAGCAGTGGCAGCTTGGCAGAGGAAGGATTTGATCCCTAAGCCTTCTGGTCCAGAGTCCAGTACCTTAACCGCTAGGCCAGCACCATGTTTGACCATAGACAGTACTGACCACAAAAGAGCAAATGGAATGCACTGGGTT
This sequence comes from Ancistrus triradiatus, assembly GCA_025084515.1. NCBI lineage: Eukaryota > Metazoa > Chordata > Actinopteri > Siluriformes > Loricariidae > Ancistrus > Ancistrus triradiatus. Next base: position 46,669 of record JAJAGP010001173.1, read on the forward strand.
CCACTGCCACAAAGGAAGAGGGACTAATACAGGAAGTGGTTCCTGCTGGCGGGTGTGGTGGCCAATGTGACTCAGGCAGATAATGTGGACTTTGTCTGCTGATAAAGCCTTCACTTGCAGTCACACGGCATGTCGCTGCCTCTGCTGCTCTGGACTCACTTGAGCAGTTTGCTGTGTTCTGAGCGAGCCTCTGGACCAAATCTTAACACAGAAAGACAGCAAAACCTCCTGGAACTGGTGTAAGCAGAGACCGTTTCAAAGGAATCCTAAAACAACTCCAAAGCCTGAAATGCAGCAGTAAGCATACACGCTCATTTCTGTACTAAGGAAACTGAAATGTGCATAACTATTCAGGATTTGCTAAGCAGCAAGGACAAACTATTTACACTCAGCCACTACTGTTTTGTCAGATATCAGATATTTGGCCAAGTAAAATGTCTTTTAAATGCCTGTTATTTCTGTTTAAATTTGTTTAACTATTACTGGTTGGTGTACACGTGTGCGCTTTACGTGTACTCTTTGGGGTGCTTCCATTTGAGGTGGTTGAACAGGTTTGTTGTTCCAGCAAACGTGTCAGTCTTGTCTTTGTGCATTTTGCAAGCAACTATTGTTTGCACAGATCCTGCTGTGCAAAATCCAAACCAGAGAATCAACTGATTAACGACATGGGAGTGATGCCTCTGCAAACTCATTCATAGCCCGGAGAGAAAGAAATTCAGACTAAATCAAATTTACTTCGATTAAAAGTGAGATCCTTCATATTTCCTTGGGGATACTGAGGTTAGTAACCATAACCATTTTCATCGACACCAAGGCTGCCAATCACTCTTCTCAAGAACTCTTGCTTCTCACTATGGATGGGTGGCCACAAGGCCCTTAGTGTAAAAGCCTCCCCATGCTCAAAGGTCACTTAAACCACTGGCTCAGTCAGAAGGTCTTGATACAACATGCAAGCAAACGAAAATAGTGTTGCTTCCCATTTTTAATCACCCCATTTCCTCTCCTAACAAAGAGAGATGTCTGACAGTAACACAACAAATACAAAAAAGCAGAACAAGTTTGATAGTAAAAGGAACTCGATCACAGAGGGATGTAATGAATAGCTTCGATTCAAGACTGATAACATGACCATTTTTGGACATAACTGACTGGTTTCAGTTCCACTGTAGTCGCCTCTAGATAAAATAATGACACGAAAAAGCGCGCAATCTGAGAAAGCCACAACGACCTAATCCCAGAAATCACAGCAGAGGAACAGAAAACGAATATGTTGGATACATGCCACAGAACTGGAGGATAAATCCAACACATGGAGAGTAAAGCTTTAAAATGGAATTCGTATCTCTGAGGGTGTGAACATCATGTTCGGTCATGCCAGACCGCTATCAGTGCTGCACGATCACACACATATGAGGAAATAGAGAGAGGAGCTGAAGTAAAGGAATTCAAAACGACATAACTCAAGAGAACTCTGCTCAGGCGTTGTGACATTCCAAGAAGCACGACATTTGGAAAGGGGTGGACCAGTTGCTTGAACGATGAGATGTTCACGGCTTTCACCACAGGGTGTCCATTTGGAGCCTCTCCAGAGGAAGGCTTAAGCACTCGCCAAGCTAATGGTAAAACAAAGGAAGCGTCCAGGTTGTTGGCTGAGTTGCACATTTTAGGGGAAGTACGTGGGTGGCCTGAGTGGTTTTAGCTCGACAGGAAATACCCCCAAACTGCTCTAGTTTCTGAGACCAAGATCAGTCCTAATCCAAGGCTATGACGAGTCTGAATGGTGGATCATCACTGATCATTTAATAGAATCGCATAATCCATGGCTTGGAAAACCAGCCCTATATGAAGTAACAAAAGTTGTCAACAAACTATTTAGTAATGTAGTGTGCAATCAGGGATGCAGAGTTTCTAATGAATGGCAACTACACACACAGTACATGGTACAACCTCAAGGTCCAACTACATGTTGCTCTTGATCAGATCAGGACCGATCATGATCTGCTTTAACAAATCGAACACGAGTCAGATGTGCCCGATATACATTTGATAGCGTCTCGGAGCCACGGTTACACTATACTTGAAGTGTTATTCCAAAACATGATAGACATCAGTAACATCTTGTATTTTTATTAACAGAACAGAAGCTCATACATGTACTGATTATGCATGATCACATTTCAGGTCAAGTTAGCAAGCGTGAAATCAGCTATGGCTGTTTCTCTATGCTGGGGTGTGTCAGAATAAAAGCCCCGTGCAGGAACTATTCCCTCTGAGGTTCCCTCCATCATGATGTACTTTCTTCCATTTTATTTATTACTCTTCTGTAGTTGTACTCTTTTGTAATTGAATTACAATCTGCTAGACAGAGAATGGTTTAACGAATTATAAAAACAAAAACAACAACCAAAAAACACTGATATCAGTTGGTACTCTGTATTGGTCGACACCCAGAGCTCAGGCATCGGCTCAAAAACAGAGGACAAAAACTGGGTGTGGTGCATCACTAGTTTTAAATGTCCTGTAAACAGAATCATATTATATGATTTACTTCCCTGTTGGACAGCATGAGTCCACCCTACCAAGGGACTGACTCCAGAACTGTTATGCTACACTATGAAAGCTATTATTATGAACATTTCATGCCATTTTGCAATATTCTGTAACGTTCACGTGGTTCCTCCAAACTATCTATCCCCTACCTTCTGATTAATAGTCTAGAACTTTAACCAGAGTCCTCTAGCATGCAAGACAGAATCATAACCTCACAGTGCTGCACTGCCCAATGGTAAAGCTTCAAAACTACAGACAGGACAAACACCCTTGCTTAAGCACTACATTTTAGCTGGCACAACTAACACAGCATCAATAACCGAATACACCACACTGCAATTCTAAAAAAAAAACATTACTGCAATGTGTACCATCTTTTTCATTACCTTCCATGAAGAACGCTGTTTAAATAACCTGTACGGTATGTAGAAATGTCGAAAAACTGACAGAAAGCCCAACCTTACAAGTCCTTGCAAAATCAGAATGCGTTTTGACTCTAATACTGGATTACGGGCTTAAACATGCAGTAGTCATGTGATCAAGAGCAAGGTATGCTGGGATAAGATGCAGTGGGTTGGAACAGAGCCACATCCTCATTCCTGAGCGAGAGACATGCAGACATGGCACTTCTGTTCCAGTGCAGACATGCAGACCAAGCTGAGGTCGGGTCCGATCGCAAGTCAGCACACAGACTGCACTGGCAGCGAGTGACTCACCGGAGCCTGATGTTTAGAACATGTAGCAGAGCGCTCATGCCAAGACACACAGCAGAACTTTAGCCAGTGTTTACCAACACACCCTCGCTGCATAGCAACTTCTAAAAAAGTTAACCAGTCCAATCTGAACTTTTATGTGCAAAAACGCTGGAGGAGACGCTGCTGGCTTTTCATTAGCAGAACAACGCTATTTGTGGATTTCTGTTACAAAGTAGGCAGCATCCAGAACTTCCAAACGGCATTTAACTCGAGTTTAACACAAGTTCCGTGTACAAGAAGGAAAAGGTTTCCGCATCTTTTGAAATGACCTAGATTCCTACTTTAACTATGCATAAATTCCTGCCAGTCACAGAAACGCATCCTGTCCAAACTGAACCCATCACTGATCGCATTTATCATTCACAGTCCGGGCTGGGATTCAGGAAGAGCCTGGACAGTCAGAACTTTGGCTTATGAAATACAAAGCAAAGCAGAAGCAAAATGAGGTGCTTCCATCAGCAAGCTTTAATTCCAATTCCAAGCCTGGATGACTTGGCCCAAACGAGAAGGACTACTGTGCTGGTTATGGACGGAATGTGAAGTCTGAGAACGAGTGCTTACACGCTAGCACCAGAACTGGACTTCGGAGTGAAGGATCAAGGTCGCAATACCTGTTGAATTCTTTTAATTCGTACGCATGGTCGCTTATCCAGCAAAGTTATGGTGTCAGGATTCCCCATGTTATGAAGATAAGCCAGTGGAAAAAAGCATGACGCAAGCATAAGGCAAGGTTCTCCTGCGAAACGCTGACCAGCTACCTAATCACTACTCTGAACTTGGCCATAACGTTTTGACTCATCTGTATAACTATACACTGGAAGCATCAGCACACCACAGAGAAAAGCCTGTTACACATATTGTGCATGCAAGATCTTCATTAACAATGACAAATGAAAGTTGGGGCTCAAATCACAGACTGCATGACTTCCGGCAAAGCTGGACGGAAAACAGCTGGGTCTTAACCTGCTTACGCAAAGGCAGGTCTGAAAAACTAAACCCCACAATGCAATTTAACCACATATTCCTGTCATAACCACAGACTACAAGGCCAGGCTTTGTAGTTGCTCCATACACAAAAGAATTGTATGCAGCCAGGCTTTGAATGGAACAATAGCTTTTAAAGAGTAAAAGGAGAGATGGAGCAGAGACAAGGCATAAAAAGAACAACGGTGAAGAATCTGTGCCAAGCCCGATCGTACCCGACCTATAAATGAGCACCATCTAATCACAACCTAGTTCTTTTGAACAGTGGTTAAGTGTATATTTGGCCAGTCTGGGTCCTTAAGATTTTTAGTCTAGTTCTGCCTCACCTCTGTCAATTTAGGCTGTTTAACACGAGTAAACAACGGGTCTGTTTAAGTTCTATAAAAAGTACTAAAAAGTACCATAACAATTAATATGGGTGGATGCAGACGTGTTCGGTTTCAGCAGCAACGGATAAACAGTACAAACACAGCCTTGTGAACCATTTCACCACTTCCAGATCTGTAATTACAGTTCATGTGAGGTATCAATAATCTTTATTACGTGTCATTCAAAAACACGGTGTGTTCAAAGTTTCGATATGGGTTTCAGCCAAGATTTTTTATTTTAGCGCGTCGCTATTATATAACACAGTGTGCAGCGATAATATCACATACTCTAAATCCTTTAGATATATGCAGTCATATCAGAATATTATCATCACCCATTGCTTCTACACTCACTGTCCATTAGATCAGCCCCTGCTTACCATATTGGAGCATTTCGTAGCTCTGTAACTACAGTCTGTAGTCCATCCCATTTCCCATTATAAAACATACAAAGTACAGTGGTGCTTGAAAGTTTGTGAACCCTTTAAAATGTTCTATATTAACCCAGTTAAACAAATGAGACTTTCCTTATTGAGGAAAATGATCCAATATTACATATTAGTTAGCGGCAAAAATATGTGAACCTCTAGGATTAGCAGTTCATTTGAAGGTGAAATTAGAGTCAGGTGTTTCCAATCAATGGGATGACAATCAGGTGTGAGTGGGCACCCTGTTTTATTTAAAGAACAGGGATCTATCAAAGTCTGCTCTTCACAACACACGTGTGTGGAAGTGTATCATGGCACGAACAAAGGAGATTTCTGAGGAGCTCAGAAAGAGTTGTTGATGCTCATCAGACTGGAAAAGGTTACAAAAACCATCTCTAAAGAGTTTGGACTCCACTAATCAACAGTCAGACAGATTGTGTACAAATGGAGGAAATTCAAGACCATTGTTACCCTCCCCAGGAGGGGTCGACCAACAAAGATCACTCCAAGAGCGTGTAATAGTTGGTGAGGTCACAAAGGACCCCAGGGTAACTTCTAAGCAACCGAAGGCCTCTCTCACATTGGCTCATGCCAATGTTCATGAGTCCACCATCAGAAGAACCATGAACAACAATGGTGTGCATGGCAGGGTTGCAAGGAGAAAGCCACTGCTCTCCAAAAAGAACATTGCTGCTCGTCTGCAGTTTGCTAAAGATCACGTGGACGAGCCCAGAAGGCTATTGGAAGAATGTTTTGTGGACGGATGAGACCAAAATAGAACTTTTTGGTTTAAAAGAAAAAAGCGTTATGTTTGGAGAAAGGAAAACACTGCATTCCAGCATAAGAACCTTATCCCATCTATGAAACATGGTGGTGGTAGTATCATGGTCTGGGCCTGTTTTGCTGCATCTGGGCAGGATGGCTTGCCATCATTGATGGAACAATGAATTCTGAATGATATCAGAGAATTAAAAAGAAAAATGTCAGGACATCTGTCCATGAACTGAATCTCAAGAGAAGGTGGGTCATGCAGCAAGACAACGACCCTAAGCACACAAGCCGTTCTACCAAAGAATGGTTACAGAAGAATAAAAGTTCATGTTTTCGAATGGCCAAGTCAAAACACCTGACTAATTTCTCCTTCAAATTAACTGTCTTCAAATCCTAGAGGTTCACATACGTTTGCCACTCACTAATATGTAATACTAGACTGAAACAATTGATTTTCTTCAATAAATAAATGACCAAGCATAATGTTTTTTGTCTTATTTGTTTACCTGGGTTCTCTTTACCTACTTTTAGGACTTGTGTGAAAATGTGATGATGTTTTAGATCAAATAGAAAATTTTAAAGGGTTCACAAACTTTCAAGTACCACTGTATACAGAGAAACAGATGGACTACAGACTCTGATTATAGAACTACAAAGTTCATCTGGCAAACAGAGGCTTACATAATGTTCAGTGAGGGTAGAAACAAGGGATGATCATAATATTCTGATATGACTGTGTATTACATATTAATGATTTGTTTTATGAGCAATACATTTATCTGCCCAAGTGGTCTGTACATGGATGTCAATTCAAGTCCTGATTATGAATTTTATCTGTAAACTGTTCTCTTTACAAGCACAGCCGTATCCACTTCCAGTTCCTCTGTCTGCTTACTGTCTGCATAAACAACGATCCATTCAGTCTCGCTTTAGTTTTATCCTCCATGTTTTTAGATTTATTCTAGACTATGTACCGTACAAAGATTATTACATATAAAAATACCCAAAAGATCAGTGGCTAATAAAATGCTTGACTTAGTCATATTTTTATGTTATTAGCTTATTAACTTGTTTTATAGTACACTCAAAACCAAGACTACAGAAAGAAGACTGGCTCAGCACCACTAATACCACAGTGAATGATTTGTCACCACTCTTCAGTGCCAGGGTATTTTTATTTTACTATAAGTTATTATAATAAAATATACAGCCTGCCCTGAAATCACACGACACAATATAAAACATGGTAACGCACCATATTCACTAGCTCACTCACATTCCCTACCCACTTATCCAAGATGGGGTCATTGGTACCAAAGCCTAAGTGGCAGCACCACAGGGCTAGGAACCAACCATAGACAGGGTGCCAGTCTGTCACAGCAAACATGGACGTACACTCATACCGGAACACATTTTAGAAATGTCAACTGACCTAACAGGTGCGAGGAAACCAGCATACTCTGAGGAAACCCAAAAGGGAAGAACACAGGCAGTAATCAGGCCAGAACTCAAACCCACTAACCACTAAACCTTCATGCTGCCTGTTCTACTAAACCGTACTACATTATGTTTTGCTCACACTGAGGTGTGGGAGAGCACCCCTCCACCACTGAAATTCACATGGCACGGACAGGTATATCACAGGGCTGGGGATTCCCCTCATTCACCCATTCAGACATGGAGAACTGTGAAGCTCAACCCAGCCAGAAGGAATCACCAGTACTAGAAACATCACCACCAGAGTGATGTGCTAAAGAATCGCAACAGTGCCATAAATTATTGTGCTGCAAGTAAAATTATGGTTTACTCTGCACAAAGGCTCAGCCTATGAAAAAAGGCGAATAAATTATTATTCAGAAACCTCTGGCCTATAAACCATCACAGAATTGCCAGCTTGTGCTCCATTGAAAGTTACAGGTTTGGTGAGACCACAGCTGCAAAGTTTATGGTCTTCTCATACACTGCATTGCTCTAGGCTTCTGTGGCTCTTCTTTTTGACAGACATATGGGTCATTTTCTACTAGACACATACAGATAGCCCACAGTCAAGACCTTAGTCTCCAAAACATGGAATTCCAGATTTCAACCCAAATTCAAATCAATGGCTTTATGAGGGAAGTTTCAAAAGAAACAATAAGGGAAGTGGCTCAAACTGTCAAAGCTATTTAAAGAAGTCCTTCACAGGGCTACATTTGCAAAACATCTGCATGGATGAAAGTAAATGCAAGATGCTGTCGATATATTACGCTAAGCTAGAACACGAGGGAAGAAATCCAGCACCGCTTTTGACGCGGACCCAAACTGAACCACAAGAATAAAACCAAGTTCTGTTTAACAGGGCCGGGAACAGCAGCGATACCACACATTTCCTTCCCATATTTCACAGCGCCTGTTGGGCTGTTAGGGAAAGAGGACCGACCAATAAAGGAAGGCTCACAGGACCAGTCATGCTGACATGAGCAAAGGCATCAGATCTTTCAGGTTGCTTCCTCCATCCAACGTCATTTCATTATTGGCTATGGTTCCCATGAGTACAAGCAATCCAGAATGATCTTTTATTCTCCACCATCACTGTTCTTGACCAAAGCAGAGTAATACGCTCACACTCCCTGCTCAAACTCACTTTATTTGATCATTCCAGCTTCACACAAACCATACTGGAACACCATGTTCTTCGAACTGGTATTAAACCATGAATGAGTGGATCTGAGCAGAACAATTCCTGGCACCAAAACCCAAACGCAGGCCATCATTGTTTTGGGGGGTTGACACAGACACAGTTTGACAGCTCGGTGTGAATTTGCCTGAGCATTGTTAAAGCTCACAATCCTTCCAGGCTTAAAAGGCCACGGTACTGCAAAGGTCAGTTGCTTTTAAACACCTGACTGAAGACACGAACCATTCTGGAATTAGCCTAGACACGGAATCTGGTGTCATGTTGCATGGAAAATGTTACTCATCTGCATTGTAGAACTAGATTCCCAGTGTCATGGGAGAACGTTTTATTGCTTTTAGTACTATTTTAATGATGCTAACCCTTCCTGTCCCTGAACATGCCAAGAAACCCTCACTCCTATTCTTTTTTTTTGCTTCCGGTAAATTTCATTGAGGTGATTATGTGTAACAGAACTTATTTAGGTACAATGCGGTCTGGCATAAAACTTAATTTGCTAAAGGCAGACCTGGGGACATGAAGCAGTTGACCAGACAGCTCACATCTTGGAATATATTTATCCCAAACTAGAGCTTGGGAGACTTGCTCCTAGACCTTAGTTTAACCCTCTGCTTCATCTCCATGAGAAAGAGCCAAGTTTCAGCCTGCTTTTTTTTTTTTTAGTTAACCAACTTTCTCTTCCCCGAATAAAGAAAAGATACTGTCTCCAGAAGCAGTATGTGGTATGTGTGGTGATCTCATCAAGTCCCAACTTTAGCAGTACACAAAGGCGGCTTTGTATGAACTGTACAGCATCACTGACCTGCAGGGATGTGGGGAATCACTAAAGCATGAGTGTTGGTAGCGTGCCGTCCCTTTACCATGATCCAAACTGAGATCCGTGACCACTTTCATCTGGAAAGTTCAACCAAAAAATGCTAATATGGGCAACAAAGGGGGAAAACCAGCACGATTACGTTATCTGTGCATCATCTCCTTTGCGGTGAGACCCCCTTACTGGAATTTAGGAAGAATGCAGGGTCAGGCAGGGAAACAGGATGACAAGATACATGAGCATCATAACAAAATGGGTCACGACGTGCTTTTATTAGTAAATTAAGCTGTACTGTCCCACTCGGAATAGAATTCGTAGTAATTCCACACTGAACACAATGCATCTTACGCACAGTTACTGCACAGTATTCTTTACATTCAACCAGACAAGGTCTCTTAACTGGAACACCACTGGTCTTTCAAACTGGTATTAAACTATGACTGGGTCAATCTGATCAGAAGATACCTCCAAAACCAAATGCAGACCATCACGGTTTTTGTGTTTGATGAACTGGCAGAAAAAAATAATCTAAGCAATCCTCCTAACTGTGGGAGCTTGAAGGTACTGAAGCCCCAACCTTCTGGTCAACAGTCCAGCACCTTAAATGCTGAGCCACCACTAGCCTTATGGACTTTTTAACATGTACAAGACTTCATTTGTACATCTGGTTTGCAACAAAGTCTACTGTTAAAGGTGTTACATAAATTAAATCGGACCGGTTTAAATTCACTTGACTTGGTGGCCCTAAACGAATCAATAAAAGATTACTTGCATTTAAAAAGCTGTTAAAATTAGGGCTTGAACAAAGTTGAGAGCTAAAAACTCCTCATTCCTAGTACTGCGCAGGTGACGTGACATTAAATCTTCTTTGGATTGGCTAACAAGCATCGTGATTTATGCTGCAGAACCTGAATATTATGCTATGGTATTTGTTGCCATACTGATCACCCCTAACACTGAGGCTGTGGAACATGTGTATGGAGAAGTACAGGGAGAAGTACAGAAGTGACTTCACAGGCGGGTTCTCTTTTCCATTGTTCACAAAATCTGAAGCCATCGCTGGTCAGCATGTGTTGGGGTTTTTGCAAGGCTATAAAAACTCAGTGCATTGTTCTGCTCTGACATAACTCAGAGAGAGAGAGAGAGAGAGAGAGAGAAAAGAGGTTCTCGCAAAAAGCCAGAACGCCTTCTTTAATTTCACTTTGGGCTCAGGCAGTTTTACCACCATACATGGTTATGTTCACGCAGCCCAAGCACATTTTCCTTACACTTGTTCCACAATGCTCCAACCGCTATGAAATCCATAACACTTGACGACTGTCAACATGGGAGTCTACTGTTCATCGGTTCCTCATAACTGATATTAAACAAGACAACAACCGAGATCTGAATTAATGCACCAGGATTTACACTAGGAGAACTCCGTTTTGCTACAGTGCTTGTGACTCATCATTGAATACCTCGGATCACGGATTTGATTAGCTCCTTTTCAACATTTTTTTTTTATTTGCAGATGTCCTTACAAACAAAATACCGTACGATATCCATCTATCCTGCTAGATTTCTTGCCATACGGAATTGCTTACCCTTTTGAACATTGTGACTTTCAAAATGCAACATTTGCCTTTCTCTACTTGAGGTAAAGAGCACATTGCTTCCCATATACTGATTTATATGTCTGTCTCATACAAACTGATTTATGGGGTGAGGTTTCTGTGTGATACTGTTTTTTTATGATCTGTCCTGTTTTGCCATTCTCAAATATTGCTTTCTTAAAATGATAGATTCACAGACAGTTTTTGCACTCTCATGTAAAAGGCAGGAGGAAGCATTTACCAGTACGCAACATATTGAATGACAGAAAATGGGACTGTGGTAGTCTAGCAGGTAAGGTACTGGACTATGGACCAGAAGGTCCAGGGTTTAAATCCCACCTCTGCCAAGCTGCCACTGTTGGGTCCTTGAGCACGACCCTTGACCCACAATTGCTTGGATTGTAAGACTGTACCAATTGTAAGTCACCCTACTTTGTCACTACTGTAGTCACTCTACATCATACACAAACTGTAGAACTTAAGATCATATGAATTAGCTGTAAATTATTCCTAATAAAAGAAAACAAAAAACCTCTCAGCTCACTTGTATCTCAAAGTTGAGTAATCTATCAACTGAGTTTCACAGGTACAGGCTCAGCAATATACATAAATATACAGACAATCCAACAATATACATCTACGTTTGCTTCATCGTCTAATTCTCACGTTCCATCATACCATCAGCTCTTTGTACTGCCTCATCAAAATATCAATGTACCGTGTAAACGGCATCATCTCAAAGCAAATCAGTCACCTGCTTGTGGTGAGGGAGGAGTTCAGTCTGACTCATGTTGTTGCCGTAGTCCCTATATAATTAGCTCAATCGTCAGGTATGAAACTTTAGGTATTTTTAGAAGGCTCCTCAAACCCTCCTCATTCATTATTCTGTTTTCATAAACCCACGTTGAACACCGCTGCAAAAAGGTCAAAGTCCTGCATTCAGATCCAGTATCAAAGCAACTGTGACACCAAAACTTTGGAAACGATCCTTTCCCCATACGGCCAAAAATAATGTCAACTGTTTTGAAAGTGAATGAATACAAATCCAGTCATGCCATGTAAATCATAAAACAACAGACTGGCACAGTGCTGTTATCCCTGGCAAAACATCACCGCCGTGCTCAGGATAAGATGCAGGTTCCTGGTGCAGCTTCCAGTAAAGCATCCCATTGGGATATGACTCAACGCTGCAGGAAGGTAGGAAGAGGTCCTGCACCGTTTCAAACGCTACATGCATTTCCACTTCTCATGGACTCGGGACACAGGGCACACTTCCACTGAAGGGACAAGAACCAGTTTTAAGATCCTGGTCAGGGTTCCTTCTCTGGAGTAGGAGGATTACTACTTAAAAGTGTTGGATATAGTGCCCATTTTTTGTGTTCTCACACCGCAGGAACTGGGGATGACTCTAGGGCTGACACTAACAATTATTTTAATAATCGATTAATCGGTCGATTATTTTTTCGGGTAAAAAAACAAACAAACCCCAAAACAAACAAACAAACAAAAAAAACCCTTTCCATGTCTTTATTCAGAAATATAACATTAAATAACAGAGCAAATAAGTGCTTACAATAAATTAATAATAAATTAAATTTATTAATAAATTAAAATAACAAATTAAATAATAAAGAAAAATAAGTGCATCTCTGATGCACACACTACATACAAACTCATTCACTCCCTTTCTTTAGGAACTTACATTGCAATCCAAAAATGTTAGCATGTCAACATGCTCCTGTCTAAGGCTGGCTCTCTTTTTAGAGACTATATTTCCTGCCGCAGAAGATAAATGCTCAGACAGTGTTGAAGTACCAGGAATGCATAAATAGGACTTGGCTAGCTTGACCAATATAGGATGTCTCTTAACTACATCACTGTCATTATCCAGCTAACAAGCATCAACCATGCTATTCCCGTTTGCATAGTGTGAGTGCGCCGTTACGTTTCCTCACTTTAAAACGGAACAAACTTGGGATATTGTGGTGACTTACGCTGTTGTTGAGCTCCATTCATCCTCATCGGTCACTGCAACAACATTGTAAGTCACCACAATATCCCGAGTTTGTTCCGTTTTGAAGTGAGGAAACATGTTTTTGTTTCGAGGACTGTATCAGCACCGTGCCGCTCCCGTGCCGGGTCAGATCACTTTTGCAAAGTTTGCATGTTACACATTTTTTAGTTGTGTGAAGCGTGAAATCTTAACGCTAACTTGTATTGAAGATTCCGCGTCCGCGCCAGCTCCGCCTCGCTCCGTTCAATCGCTCGAATTTTTTTTCCAGCGTTGACAAAGTGCCGCAAGTAATGTAAGCGGATATGATAAGGCGGGAGACACATAAATCATGCAAAACAACGAATCGATAATGAAATTCGTTGTCAACACTTTTAATAATCGATTCGTTGTTGCATCCCCAGATGACTCCACACAGATTTCTCCCTACAATTGTTTGGCACAAAAGCACCTTAATCTACGTAGCAAACATTTTAAAAGTAAAAGTACCTGAACAGTTGTGTTCAACTACATCCATTTCTATTACTGCACCTGGCCATTTAAATTGACCAAAAACAAGCTCACATAATAATCATATTATTATTATTATTATCATCAATACTCAGTGATGACTGAGAGGGAGTGCCTGTATCAGTCTAGTACAGATAGCGATACTTTTATCAGTGCATCTCTCAAACAGCATGGCTGGACTGCACAGCCGGAGCCAAACCAAACAAGAGCAGGAGTGATAAGATGGTACGTCAGCAGCCCGGTTTACAGCCCACACTCACTCACTGTGCTACTCGTCGTAAAATGGGCTTAATCATTCATCAGAAGGCCATGATTCAAGCATGCAAGGTACAGAGCAGAAGCAGTGGGTAAGCTTAGCACAAACTTGGTGCCACTTAGTCAAATTTAGAGGAAATGCAGAATTCGTACGGGGCGTCGCAGGTTAAATCCTGACGTCCTTTTTGAGCTTCTAATGCAATAAAGTCACAGCATGTGCACAGCTGAAACGCAATATCATGCTGCTGCCGCCTTGCATGTTTTTACCATGTCAGAGGTGCAACTGATCAACGTTCCACACATATTCCATTTAGCCTCTTTGTTTTCTCTCAAAGCGGAGCCAAACTTGAGTGCTTTCAAGTCCATAAATAACTTTCTCGTGAATGCCTTTCTGTGCATATGTTTGGTGTGCTCGCCATTAAAGATACTAATTAAACATCAAAGCCGTGGCTTCACCTTGACTGCTTCAAGCAAGTTTCAATTGCATAGGATGTGATTAATGACATGTGGGAGTGGAGGTAGGAATGGGAGTCGTTTTAGAAGAACTTGAAAAATAATTTTACTGGTAGTAAATATGAGAACGTAATTAAAAACACTGCACCAGTCAGAGCAGATGTGTTCAGTTTGAGGAAACGTCATGCCGTGTGGAACCATTAAAATCTCCAGAGACATTCGGCAAGCCATCTGTAATCGCTGTTCTTGTGAGGGGTCAAAAATAAAATGAATTTTAATAAGCTGTTGATCAAAAACGACCTAATACACTACCTCACCACCGCCGTGAGCCATGGGTTCGAAGGAAGTCTGAAGGAAGGAAGGAAGGCCAGTTGGGGATCCGGTCTAGGGAACACTGACTCCTACATCTTCAGGGTATCCAGAATTCTCCAGGGATAGGCACTGGAGGCTCCACGACCCGACAAAAGAGATGGCTCACTAGCTATGCATGACATAACACCACTGATGAAACTGCGCTGAAGTGCTGCCAAATTCAGTCATACCATTACGAAACATTTTAGCTACCTCTCCAATCCAGCACTTAAGGCGGCAAAATAAGGATTATCAAACATTTCCTCGTTTTGGTCAAATTAAAAGGGCCGAATGTCTGCCAAGAGTCAATCACATCCTTAAATAATAAACAATAATAATAAAATAATAGACAATAATCACGCAGACAGTGTTGGAGTTAAGAATAACAAGGCACAGAGCTAAACGTACAACAAAGCTCATAATCCATGTGCCACAAAACCTCAACAGTCAGGAATGAGAGAGGAATGCGAGTGCAGGAACATGACGCGGAGGTTAACGTCACAGGATTACAGAGGCTTAATTAAAGTACAAACAATGTGCAAAATAACAGAAACTAGTAAACAATTTATCACATGAATGCAAGTGTGAATCGTCTGTGTTCCATCACGCAGACTCCCTGCTTCGCACCACTTCCATGGATCCTTCGTCTAGCTAATTTTACCCAGCTGACCCATTTCCTGCCATATTCTCTCTCTCTCTCTCTCACACACACACACACACACACACACACACACACACACACACACACACACACACCTTCATAATTGAGGTGCGTTCACTGACTGTGTGTAAGCCTACACTTAACCTGAGTAACTTTAAACCAGTCTTTTTGCTCTGGCAGTTTTTAGTGCTCACACCTCCGACACATCCACTACATTTTTCACCACAGTTGAGAGAAATTCCGCAGTCAAAAGGCACCGACCAAAGAGTCTCAGTATTAGAGTACCAAAAAGTCACAACTGTTGGTGCCCATCCCTGATTGTTGGAGAAACTCCGTTTGATTGCTTCAGTAAAATCCAAATAAGGTACTGAGCTCTCGTGGAAGCAACATGATCAACGTGAGTAGATTCAAACTACTTCTGTTGTTAAATTAAACTTGTTCATTAATATTTCTTCCAATCACATCTTGTGTAGTAGTAAAAAAAAGTACCATTTTTGCACCAGTATCCGATAAAGTACTGGTATCAAATTTAGGCAATACCCAGTCCTACATTCACACACACAGCTCTGCTTTGACGTCCAACCCAAATAAGTCCATTTCAGGAACAGTCTTGCATCGGCTATTATTGGCGTCCTTCTCAATGAGCCACCCTGGGAGATTTAAGCTGGAAGCCAATACCTTCTTCAAGCCATTTACTTTATCATAGAGCCTACACAGAGGTTTGGGATTACAGCAGTGAGGTTTACTTTGTCTCGAAGTAAGATGTGCATCTATTTTCACCATACTGACCGGCCCGTATAAGCACATTGTCTCAATGACTCATTTGGAACCGACAAAATCTAACTGACCTCTTCCACGTCGAAGACATGGCTGTGTCTGAAGTACTACTCTACTTCCTCTGCAGTATTGTGATATACAGAGAACGACTATGTAGTTGACTAAGTAGCACCCAAACATGAATCAGCAGTCTCCTAAACAAACCAGCGAGTGGCTGAGCTGTGTTTAAAGCTCTATACACGCATGAACCAAATTCTGAATTACAGTTAGCAAAAGCACTGTGCTGTTATGTGGGGCTTTGTTTCTGCGCTGAAAAAGAGTAAATGTGACCGGAACAGAATTGGCTTGGTTTGCTGACATGCCGGAATGAACCAAAGCATGTATAACCTATAAAACCTCGTAGTTGTCCTCTTGCACGTGACTGCTCTCTAATACAGTTCCGTCCCGCTGCATTTAAAACTACCATTAGGTGATTTAGAGACACCAAATAAGCCCTCAAACAACACTCACACCCCACACAACTTCCAGTTGGTGACTTGCCACAACCCATTACACAGCAGTCAGTCTGAACACGAGCAGATTCTTCAAAGGAACGCAGGTTCCTGGGCCAGCGCTGGCACCTACAGTCTGTGGGGAAGGCCTATAACCCTCGTCCCCTGAGCTCAACTGTAAGTCGTACCGGATAAGTTCATCTGGTAAAGGGTGCTAATGTAAAGCCACAAATCATCCTGCCTTTATTAGAGCCATGTCACAGTTTGGCAGAAACCAACTAAACAGCTAACAACATTGATCAGTGATTTCAGGTGAACAGTATGTTTAAGCCCTCTGACTAATTACATGCCGATGTTTTACTGTCTGTGCCGAATCAAACTTGGTTGGTGTGCTTTTGTTTTTTCCTTTGCAGCCTCAGCATCAGAGCACTTAGCGAGTTACGTCGTCAGCCAGTCAAACTGAAAGGCAGGAAATGTGGGTAACCACGCAAACCCCATGCTTCAGAACAGCACTTTATGACAATCAGCCCGGCCGCAACGAAACCACAAAGTAGCACCGCACAAAGTAGCACGTAGTGATAGTGTGAGTGGTGTACAACTTAGCACAGAAACAGGACCACACACACTGCAGCGTCTAACATCAAATGGCTAAAATGCATACAGTTTAACAGAGGTAGTAAGCCATAAACACCGGCTTTTACCCCTGCAAGCAGGACATTTACAAATATCACAGGTAAATTGACAGGTGAAACAAATGTTAGAAATACTTAAAGTACTCAGAAGTTTTTAGATGAAACCTGTTAGAGTGCTTATTATAATTAATTTATGAATTGATGAATTGATGAATAGTTATTGGACCCCAGTTGCCACGTCAGCGTCCTGCCCAACACACCAAATGCCAAGTCCGTGTGGCAGCAAAGGGACGTTCAGTCGAATAAAAAATGATGGGGTACATGAAAAAAGGATTCTCTCAATTCCAGTTATTTCAATCCAGCCCCCAAATTTCACTTCAGGCACAGCTCGGCAGGGTGAACCTCACCAGTTCACAACCGCAAAAATCAGCCAGTCTTGAAGGCGTGGGCTGATAGAGAACAAGAGCACAGGGGGTCACGGACTAGAAGAAGTGCTTATTATTAGCATCTTACGACAGAAGAACTTTCTAAAAGACCACAAAGACAGCACATGACATGACAACTCACCACCTGAACCGCTTTTTGGCTACGGGATGACCTTGCACGACCAGACATTTCCTTACTTTAGCAGCCAGCGTTGGCTAAAGCTATACCAGAAACGCACCACATCAGGACCATCACGCAAAAAGGTTGCAAGATGAAAATCAAGTGCAATCACTATTTCAGAAGGGAGGCTCATGCCTCGTCGCAGCAACATCAATCGTACAGCACCAAGTTGTGACGGACTGGTGAATCATTCGGAGCACCATCACGTTCATCCTCATGTGGGCCCTGTGAATTCTGGGATAGGCTCCACACCCCTGTGACCCTGACCAATACTGGTGGGTTCAAAATTGAATTATGGGCAATGAATTACTTTTTTTTCCCCTTTCCTTTTCTTTTAAAGATTGCTACGTTTATTTAGCGTTTATTAGCAGTGCATACCTCGGTTCAGCGAGGCAGCCTGTGAAATCCTAAAATCCTACACGGGTGAACGAGATCATTCCAAAATAGGTCCTCTCTCTCCCTTTCTGTATTTGGGCCAAATGAGCTCAATGCACTCTGAGACCTTGATCATCAGCCCACGGTGAGAGCTCCTTTCATTCGTGACCGATCGCCTCCACCCGCTTGAAGCAAGCCAAGGCATGCTAGTGAGAAAAGAGAAGCTTAAAATGCAGCACAGAGCCAACCCTGAAACTCTCTGATCCCGTTCCATTTGATCAGTGAATATGAGCTCGGTGTCTTCCTGATCGCTGATGGGTGAGGCTCCGCGTGAACCGACCTTACACTAATAACATAATGACTCGCTTTTACAACAGCGAGGCTGCGAATGCCAACAACAAACACGACTGTAAGGTGTTTGAAACGGTTTTTGTGCTTTAGGGCTAGACAGGCCGCACGTCAGCGCGAGATCCACACCGACAGGAAAGACGAGTGCGACCACGCTACGTGTTACTTCATGAAGGAGGAAGCCACGTTGCCCTTTTGCTTTTAAAATCTAGATGAGTGATCACCAGACGATTAGCACTGACGTGAAACTTGCGCAAGATGTGCATGTTTTCTTCTCTGACATCTGCTTGTCTTTTCCTAATATAAAGTGACCTCTGTTTTAGGTTTTCAAATCTTACACCCCAAGAAACACTGGACTGTGGTAACCTAGTGGGTAAGGTACTGGACTATGGACCAAGCAGTCCAGGGTTCAAATCCCACCTCTGCCAAGCTGCCACTGTTGGGTCCTTGAGCAAGACCCTTAACCCACAATTGCTTGGATTGTAAGACTGTATAACTTGTAAGTCACTCTGGATAAGGGCGTCTGCTAAATGCTGTAAATGTAAGAATCAGAAATCATTAGTGATACTGATGCACCAAAATAAACTCTCAGCTGAAACTGCTACTGAAATTTTAACACGGCCATCTGAACACCAAAACAGACATTTGTTTATTTTTGTGTGTTTTGGGCGTGGATTCAGGACCCAAATCACCGGGCCTCACTGGGCACCATCGCGCACAGGTTGGCACGCCAAGAAATTCACGCCTGTGTGGAATTCAACCCGGACAGACGGCTGGGCGCCCACATGCCCAATGTCAATATTTATATTTCACTTAGTGGTGTGTGAGATGTATAGTCTACAATAATATCTTAATTGTTGCTTTAAGGATGTGCTGGCTGACATTATCGAGTATGTCACTCACTTTGCAAAGAACAGTCAAAAGCATGACCTAAGAGTTCACATACCCACCGCGTCATACAGGACATGTAGGACAGACTACTGCGGCGCAAATCAAGCTGGCGTTCTGCCAAAAAGTGCATGACTAAAGTTAAAAACGAGTGAACAATCTGAGCCACAGATAGCACCAGCCTCGCAGTCGACGTCGTTAAGATTCATTTACTAGACGTGACTCGGCTGCGAAAGGCAGACGTTGCGCATGCAAACTATGTCGGAAATCAGTTGCCATTAAAGGCAGCTCGACAACTATGACAAGCATGATAAGGTTCGACAGTCAGGCTTACACCACCCAAGGTACCAGCACAAAAACACACTTGGCAAACCTGAGAGGAATCATTTTGTTAAAAAAAAAATGCCTTGTGACCAAAAAAACACAAGACAAGACAAACACCAGCACCAATTACATTGCAGAAGACACGATGCCAATTCAGTAAACTGGTCCAAACAACTTCAATACTTCAGACCAAAGAGATACACTTATACCATTACTAGGCACTAACACAAGGTCACAATGGTCCATAAAATATATCTGCATTGTAGAATGTAGAGCATCAATAAAACAATCAAATACCTTTACAATCTGTCTCTCTGTTCAGCACCACACCCAAATACATCTGACTGGATACTGAAGTCCAGATCAGTGAAACTTGGTGTTCAAATCTTGTGTGATGACAAATAAACACTTATTTTGCACTATATGGAGCACTGAATGGAAGACGTTTTAAGCAGGCATGCTGACATAGGGTAGAATGGCACTTCTACACTTCTATTTCGCAAATAGCTTGAAAGTAAGACCCGACCATTGATATAGGCCGCGAACACGCGTATGGCGCACCGGGACCTTCATCAACACTAATGTGGAACTCGTGGAAAACGTGGGGACAGGACATAACCATCAGCATCAGGTTCACACCGAGAACCAGCAGCAAACAGGGCACATGTACGAACACACTCTACTAGCTTTGGACATGTTTTTGGGATGTAAAATGAAGACCTGTGGAAAACATGCAAACTCCACACAGGTAGCAGACATGCCTGGATCCAAACTCAGGGTCTCTCAAGCTGTGAGCCAATAGCGCTAACCACTACACCAGCCCATATGGAGCAGTGTAACATGAACAGCAGACACTGTAGGACTGTGGTAGCCAAGGGGTTAAGGCACTGGACTATGGACCAAAAGGTCCAGGGTTCAAATCCCACCTCGGGCAAGCTGCCACTGTTGGGTCCTTGAGCAAGACCCTTAACCCACAATTGCTTGGATTGTAAGACTGTATCAATTGTAAATCACTCTGCATAAAGGAGTCTGCTAAATGCTGTAAAAGTGTTCAGAGCAGAGGAAAGTTAAGGGCCTACCTCAAGGGCCCATTTGGAAGTGTCAGAATTTCAACTCACAACCTTCTGGTTAGAATCCGGGACTAAGCCACTCCATGACAGAACCACGTTTTAACAATTCCACTCAAATTACTAACCGCATACGTAATTTATTTGGATAGACTGGATGGTTCATTTTTTCCTTACAATGTTTGTTTGGCGCTTAGCTAAATCTCAGCACAGCCAAATATCGCGAGACTTGCCGCATATATTTAGAGTGATCTCAACTATCGCGATTTTTTAAAAACGACCGTTAAGCAAAGCAACGAACTCGAATGCAATGTAAACTTCACTTAGGTTAAAACAGTCCGTGGATTTATTCCACGCAAATCCGAGAACCGAGAGTTCACAAGACTAGCCGTATGGGCGCTTTAAACCTTAAACCTGGTTGAATTAGAGCAACAAAAATTAAGAATAATTCGCTCGTGAAGCCAGTTTAACGGAAAGCACACTTCACACACCCTGAACCGCGAGTCTGCTCTCAGCGTTAGCAAGTTAGAACACTATCGTTTGAGTATTACGGACATTATATGCAAGAAAACGTCACACAAACATGGCTTACCTTCGCAGATAAAGCAGGAAAATCCCTAACCGGCGGTAAGTTCGGTAGAAATTAAAGTTACAACCGTGGTGCTTCCCAGTGTCCCCGAACGCCTTGTGTGTTTCCCTGCCTGTGGTTCGCCTTCCCAAGCAGTCTGACCGGAAACCACGCCCCTTTTGCTTCAACCCGCCTTACTTTACCAAATTTGGCAAAACTGACCGCTTGGGCTGATGTGCTTAGCCAATCATAATTCGCCCTGCTTACAGCTCCTCCCATTTATAATAGTAAGGTATAGTCAAACAATAAACAAGGCACAACGGCAAATAATGCCAGCGTAAAATTCAAGAACTTAATGATTTATTATCGTATAATAAAATGCATCGTTCTACCCAATCCCTCCACAAGAAGTTCACTCCAAACCATGTTTATTCAATTCTAAAGTCAATTATACAGTCAGTTATAGAGCCAATTGTAAAGTCCTTCTAGCCAAAAGTTTACACATGATTAAAATCGTGATTTTTTTGTGAATTTTAACATCTCACGTCATCTGTGTGTGTCTGGTACGCTTCATAACGTTATGCCCATTTTCCCACAAGATGGCACCATAATGCAGGTTCCAAAATCAAACATCCAGAGCTCCCACAGCAAACCCAAATTATGCAAATATTTCTGTTCAGAGACACCGGATTCAGACCCAATTTTTGCTGGACTCAGTGGTACTAGGGCACACAGAGAATTGAGAGGGGAACAACTGTACCCCTCTGCTTGCCAATCAGATGCAATGAACGCAAATAATCTTAGCATAATCATTATTTGCAGTACAACAGGGAGAGGTGAGGATCTTTCTGTTTATGATCTTTGCAGCTCATTAGTTCAACTGTATGCTAGGTATATGACTGAATTCCTTGGAAGTCTGTATTGTCGCAGAGTTTATGATCAGGAAGGGGGAGAGGATCTGCCCTGGCTTTAAGAGGCCTTTGTTTTTCTCTGAGACCTGCGTGACTGGCTGCGTTCATGATCTGAACACAAATAAACCAGAACATCGATGGCCAAAAGCGATAAAGTTTTAATGCAAAGTATTCATTTTTATTAAGTACTTTCATAAGAAACAAAATGTGCAAGCTGTTATCTTGTGTGCCATGAGAGTGTGTTGGTGTGTTTGTGTAAACAAATACTGCTGTCACAAGGAAATGAGCTTACAGTAGACTGTATAAGGAAGTGTCTAAATAAATTTACCACCCTCACTAATTCTGATCTTTGTATACAGTGGGGCAAAAAAGTATA
Source organism: Ancistrus triradiatus (assembly GCA_025084515.1). Classification (NCBI taxonomy): domain Eukaryota; kingdom Metazoa; phylum Chordata; class Actinopteri; order Siluriformes; family Loricariidae; genus Ancistrus; species Ancistrus triradiatus. The sequence continues at coordinate 69,212 of JAJAGP010001173.1, forward strand.
CTGATTGTGCAAGTTCTCCTACTTAGAAATATGAGAGAGGTCTGTAATTTATCATAGGTACACTTCAACTATGAGAGACAAAATTAGGAAGAAAAAAAAAAAAAAACAACAGTAAATCACATTGTAGGATTTTTAAAGAATTCAATTGTAAATCAATTGGGTGGAAAATAAGTATTTGGTCACCCCACCAAACAAGCCAAGATTCTGCGGCTCTCACAGATCTGTAACAACTTCTTTATTTAAGAAGCTCTTCTGTCCTCCACTCGGTTACCCTGTATTAATGGCACCTGTTTGAGACCTCGTTATCTGTAAATAAAAGACACCTGTCCACAGCCTCAGGACAGTCAGACTCCCCAAACTCAACCATGACCAAGGGACCAATGAGCTGTCGAAGGGACACCAGGAAGAAAACTGTAGACCTGCACCAGGCTGGGAATTTTTTTTTTCTAGAGTTTGAATCTACAATAGGGGCAAGCAGGTGGTTGGTGTGAATAAACATCAACTTGTGGGAGAAATTGTAAGGCGAAAATGGGAGGACATACAAGACATTGATAATCTCCCTCGATCTGGGGGGCTCCACGCAAGATCTCATTCCCGTGGGGTCCAAAAATGATCATGAGAACGGTTGAGGGCAAAATCCCAGAACTACACGGAAAAAGGAAAGACCTGATGGAATGACCTGCAGGGAGAGCTGGGACCCCAAAAGTTAACCAACAGGCTACACCATCAGTAACACACTAACGCTGAGAGGAACTCAGATCCCTGCGTGGTGCCAGGCCGTGCCCCCCTGCGTAAGCCAGTACATGTCCAGGCCCGTCTGAAGTTTGCCAGAGAGCATATGGATGATCCAGAAGAGGAGTGGGAGAAGGAGAATATCATGTGGTCAGATGGAAAACCAAATAGAACCTTTTTGGTAATAAAATTGGTAAAAACTCAGCTCGTCGTGTTTGGAGGAAGAAGAATGCTGAGTTGCATCCCAAGAACACCATACCTACTGTGAAGCATGGGGGTGGAAACATCATGCTTTAGGGCTGTTTTTCTGCAGAGGGACAGGACGACTGATCCGTGTTAAGGGTAGAATGAACAGGGCCATGTATCGTGAGATTTTAAGCCAAAACCTCCTTCCATCAGTGTGTGCATTGAAGATGGAACGTGGCTGGGTCTTCCAGCATGACAATGATCCCAAACACACCCTTCCATCCCAAACAGTATCAGCTACAGTGTGCGCAAACCTGGTGAAGACTTACAGGAAACGTTTGATCTGTGACATTGCCAACAAAGGTTATGTTATAAAGTATTGAGTTGAACTTTTGTTATTGACCAAATACTTATTTTCCATCATAATTTACAATTAAATTCTTTAAAAATTCTACAACGTGATTTTTTTTTTCTCTCATAATTGAAGTGTACCTATGATGAAAATTACGGACCTCTCTCATTCTTCTAAGTAGGAGAACTTGGACAATCAGTGGCTGACTAAATACTTTTCTGCCCCACTGTACTAATATTGCCCTATGTGATATATAGAAATGTAGGGAGTCGTGAATAGAGGACCATTTTGGACACAGTCCATAACTACGAGTGCCTCAGTGAAAATGTGATTAATGCATAATAAACTCTGACAGCTCTAGTAACTGTTAACACTTAAGCACTTGCACACTTGGGGCTTACTCACACCAGTTGCCTTGTATTTTCTGGGCATGAGCACACCTTCGTCATCACGCTGCCACTTTTTGCCGTGGAGAAAGGCACACTTGCACAGCGCAACAGACTTCACTGTTGTACTTTGTGGCTTTTTTGGAGTCATTTTGTGCGCATTGACTTTGATTTTGCATATATACGATTTTTATGGAGCCAGCTGACACTGTGTTCCATGCTCGGAGCCCACCTCTTCGAGCAGGCCTGATCATGGTGCAATCACATTAACCCAAAGAACCAGAGTTTGGGGGTCAAACGTGCTCACGCATGGTACAAATTACCAAGTGGGTGTACACCCTTAGACTGTGTAGCACTCCCCATTTACTACCACAAGGAACTACCACAGGCCTGGTGGTTAAGGCACTGGACTATGGACCATAAGGTCCATGGTTCAAATCCCACCTTCTGTAGCCACTACTGTTGCATCCTTAACCAGCTTGGATTGCAAGATTGTATCAGTTGTAAGTCGCTCTGGATAAGGACGTCTACTAAATGTAAAGATAACTAAAAGCTTGCTCTTACCTTTTCTTACTGACGGTTTCCTCTCTGGCCCTTTTTCTGGTGATTTTTTTGGCATGTCGAACGCTGCCTTCATCTGTGCCACTTTGACAGACTGTGCACCATCTATGGTGACGTCAGTTTTGGCCTCTGCTGGTTTGGTCCAGTCCTTCATCTTCTCATGTAGCTGAATGGTCTCTTTTATCAGGTCAGAAACAGGCCTGCCTTTTGGAGTGCTTTGTATTTTTTCCTCAGTGGCTGATGGACCCTCGTCGTTCTTTGTCGCGCTGCACTGATCGCTTTGGCTTGACTTTGTAGTTTCATGGTCAGAAGTGAGAGCTTGTCCACTGGCTTGTGTTGTGAAATTGGTTTGTCCTGCATCGTGTTGATTACTGGCCACTGGACAGGAACTTTGCACGTCCAAAAGAGCGACTGCATCCTCCGTACCTGGGTTCTGCAAAACGGCCCCTTCTATAACAGAAGACCCAGAACCATCCTTAATAGGTTCTTCCGAGCAAATTCTTGTGTCAGCTGTCATATGAAGTAGCTCATTCTTTTCATGGCCTTCAGCACTCTTGGTTTCAGAGATGAGCTCAGAGTGGGAAGTGGATACAGATGTCCCTTGGTGGATATCAGTTACCGAAATTAAGCTTTCCGCATCATAATGTCGTTCATCTATCTCTGGTGACGCTATTTCACCCAAGGGTTTGTCCCTATCCGTCTCTGTCATTATGATTGATAGGTCCTTCAAATCACTAATTGATACCTTTTCCACATCTCTCTCTGATGCTGTACTCGTTCCAGATGGCCTATCCAGGACATCCTCTGAAAACAACATTTTGCTTAATCGTGTGTCTCCATCATTATTTGATGCTCTAACCAAAACATCATCTCTATCTGGCTTTTCTCCTTCCTGAATTAAATCCTGAGATTCCATGGATGCATATAAGGCCACTTGGGGATCCAGTTCTCCCGTAATGCCCTCTGTAATGCCAAGGAGGGACAGCATCTCTGGCTGTGCACTTGCCACTGCCAATACGTGCTCATGCATCTTCTCAGTTTGGATGTTGGCTGTTTCTGGTGGAGGAAAGTCTTTTTGTTCTTGCTTCATTGTTGCAGAGGATACAGAATTGTTGTTTTGTAATGTAGATCTGTTATAGCTTATTCCACATTCATCTAGTGTTGACAGGTTTGGTCGGGATTTTATTTCATAAGAGTAAGAGCCGGGCTTTGAAACAACTGCTTCTTCCTCCTCACAGACTCCTCCAGACGATGACTTATCACATGAGTGATGTTTTTTTCGCTCTTCATTTTCCTTTATTCCTCCTAAGTCTGGCATAAATAAATACTTCTCCCCTTCTTGTTGCTCTTCCAATCCTGACTTGGTTTGTCGAGGTTCAGAATAGTCCATCTCTAAACCATCTGCGTTAGTAGGAATCCTCGCTGTTGCATCAGTGCACCTTGGATTACCACATGTGGCCTGGTCTTTTTGGACAATTGCAAAGTTATACCCGATGTCTTTTTCAGTGGGTAGTAAGAAATCCTCACTGCCTATAAATCCAGACATTTCTGCAGGTGAGATCTCTGTTATTTTAAGCTCTGAAAGATCAACCAAGTCAGAAGCTGTAAAAGCAGGTGATATCTCGGCTTTGTGTTCCTGCTGTGACGTTACCTCTGAGCCTAGTGACACCATCTCACTAGACGTGATCTCTTGGGATTTAGATAATATCCAATTTGATGGTGGGTTGTCTCTAAAATAAGAGGCGTCGGAAAATCTTTCTTTGTCTCTTTCAAAGAAGGTAGGTTCAGAGGACAACACTGGTTCATCTTGGCTTGGTGAAGCTTCTGAGCTGTGAGTTGGATCGCTTGGCAGTACAACACACAGTGGTTCGAGATTATCCACCTTCTCCTTAGCTCTAGACGGTTCTTCAGACTTTTGAGCATACACATCATTTGGAAACTCAACATCACAGAAAGCCTCAACGCCAGGAACAACTTGAGTACTTTTCACCACGTGGCTTCCATCTTGATTCCTAATATAGCCTGTGATTTCCTGCTCAGCTTCCTTGTTGCTCTTCACCTCTGAAGTGACTCCACCCTTCTCATCACTGCATGATGCTTCTTGAGAATAAACAGTCCCTTCCAACTCCCGTCCAAGGTATTGAATGTTATCCTGAGGATCTGGAATGGTCTTCCGTTCTCGATCATCATTCCCCGAGTTCTTCATCTCCATTTTGTTGCTGCTTTCTGCCACAGCTGTGGTCTCTGGAGCAAGTTCTGAACAACTGGCCAACTCTGTGCTCACCGTGCCTCCCTCAATGTCTCTGGTATTATTCGGCTTCTGCACAACTCGAGGTTCAGCCCTGCCTCCTCCTCTTTCTCGTCCTCCCTCTCTCTCTCCATCCCCTCTCTGGGTCCATTCCCATTCTGTGGGTGGGGCTCCTTCCATGTGAGATTGCGTGTCCAGCTCCAGAGTAGGTGATGCTGGCTCACTGCCTGGGCGCACATCCAGGCTTTCACCGGCTGCTCCTGCTTGATTCTCCACATCTCCACGGGTTGCCTCGTTTGGGTTTCCTTCCTCGTGGCTGCCCCCTGGGTTTGGGCCGGGTTCCTTTTCCTCCAGGCTTGCTGAACTGTCCTGTTGCTCTCCCATGCTACCTTGGTTCTGTCCCATTGCACTCTGTGGAAAAAGGGTATGGTATTACTGGTGGAATATGTATGCTGCCAGTGATGACATGGGTTTGGCATGCAGGCTTTGCAAGGTCATATCTTGCACAGGGCTAAGCTTCCTCCACTCCTCCACACTCTCTCGCATTCTCAGTCTTCCATGTGTGTTTCCTAACCATATCTATTTCATATTTCTCATGCGTCTCTCTTGCTCACCCTCAGAGCAGAGTTATCACCAGACATTGTCGTAGCTCAGTCGCGTTCTGCTTATCACGGTTTTCTTTTTCTACCAGGTCTGCTGTTTATTAATGAAAACAAATTTTCCTTTCACACTACGAGTCACTAAAATGTACCAAACTGCAATGATGTAAACACTGATCTTTGTGAAAGCTGTTTTCTCCCATAGAGTCTTGTGACTGCAGAATTTCAGAATGGCTACTGGGTACCCATTCAACTGTTTTTATATGGACCACATCATCAACAGGAACGCAGGAATTAGAGTCACAAGGTTATAGTGGAGATCTTAACAGGGAAGCGTGCTCTCTCACCAGCTCCTCAGCTGATAATGGATCTATCAGACACATTGGCTCAAAGCTCCAGCTCAAGGCCAGGTACTATAATGCCGTGTTACATAAAGGATGTTTTTTCCACAACAATTTTTCAGTCATCCAGAATGTGAAGCGCTAATGCACAACACAAATACTCTAGTTACTTACTCCAGAAAGTACGAAGTCAAATTCAAATCAATTTCAATTGTGCTTTTTACTGTGGAGCATAAAAGCAGCTTCATAAATATTTAGGCCCACAGCGCTAACTGAGCAAGCACAGGGTGACAGTGGCAAGGAAAATTTGTTGTAAGGAAGAAACCTTGGGAGGTCTTTGGGAAGCCCAGATGATTTAAGTAAGAATTAAACTAAAGTTATAGTAATAGCTTAAATGGACATAAGCTAAATAACTTAAGCATTTAAAAAGGGAGCATATGTAAAAAAGGAGTATAATAAAATAGAGAATATAAAACATATAGTAATATAAATAAAATATTGAATAAAATAATGTAGAGAATATGTGTATCGGCGTTATGTAGTCCAGTACATACAGTGGGGCAAAAAAAGTATTTAGTGAGCCACTGATAGTGCAAGTTCTCCTACTTAGAAAGATGAGAGAGGTCTGTAATTTTCGTCATAGCTACACTTCAACTATGAGAGACAAAATGAGAAAAAAAAAATCCAGGAAATCACATTGTAGGATTTTTAAAGAATTTAATTGTAAATCATGGTGGAAAATAAGTATTTGGTCACCCACAAACAAGCAGGATTTCTGGCTCTCACAGACATGTAACTTCTTCTTTAAGAAGTTCTGCTGTCCTCCCCTCGTTACCTGTATTAATGGCACCTGTTTGACCTCGTTATCTGTATCAAAGACACCTGTCCACAGCCTCAAACTGTCAGACTCCAAACTCAACCATGGCCAAGACCAAAGAGCTGTCGAAGGACACCAGGAAGAAAATTGTAGACCTGCACCAGGCTGGGAAGAGTGAGTCTACAATAGGCAAGCAGGTTGGTGTGAATAAATCAACTGTGGGAACAATTGTAAAACATACAAGACCATTGATAATCTCCCTTGATCTGGGGCTCCACGCAAGATCTCATCCCTTGGGGTCAAAATGATCATGAGAACGGTGAGCAAAAATCCCAGAACTACACGGAGGGACCTGATGAATGACCTGCAGAGAGCTGGGACCAAAGTAACAAAGGCTACCATCAGTAACACACTACGCCGAGAGGGACTCAGATCCTGCAGTGCCAGGCCGGTCCCCCTGCTTAAGCCAGTACATGTCCAGGCCGTCTGAAGTTTTTTGCCAGAGAGCTTATGGATGATCCAGAAGAGGACTGGGAGAATATCATGTGGTCAGATGAAACCAAAAGGAACTTTTTGGTAACACCTTAACTCGCCGTTTTTGGAGGAAGACGAATGCTGAGTTTCATCCCAAACACCATACCTACTGTGAGTCATGGGGGTGAAACATCAATCCAATCGAGGACGGAGACTGAGCCGTCATAAGGGAAGTATGAATGGGGCCATTTTATCGTGAGATTTTAAGCCACAACCCCTTCCACCCATCAGTGAGAGCGTGAATATGGAACCTGGCTGGGTCCTTCCAGCATGACAATGATCCAACACAAACCACAAAGGGAGGGTGGGGGGGCGGATATATAACAACCCCTCGGGTCAAATGAAGGATGTGGCTCCGTAAAAAGCATTCAAGGTCCGGATGTCCTAAGCCATTCTCCAGACCTCAAATCCCCATAGAAAATTTAAATGGAGTATTTGAAAGTCCGTGTTGCCCAGCCGACAGCCCCAAAACAATCACTGCTCTATGAGGAAGATCTGCATGGAGGAATGGTCCAAAATACCAGCTACAGTGTTTGCCACCTGGTGAAGACTTACCAGGAACGTTTGACCGCTGTCATTTGCCAACAAGATTACGTTACAAAGTGTTTGAGTTTGAACTTGTTATTGACCAAATACTTATTTTCCAAACCATGATTTACAATGAAATTCCTTGAAAAAAAATCGTACAATGTGATTTCCGGGATTTTTTTTTTTTCTAATTTTATCATCTCTCATTGTTGAAGTTGTAGCTATGATGAAAATTACAGACCTCTCTATTTTTTCTAAGAAGGTGAACTTGCACATCAGTTTTCTGACTAAATACGATTTTGCCCCCACTCTTTCTGATTAATGTTTTTAGACCTTGAATAGCACAGATTTTCTTCATGGATTCTATTTAAGAGTTATAACCCTGGCTAGTCTATTTCATTGATCAGTCCATTAAAGAATAATTAAGGGTTTTAGAACAATTGTAGTGAAAAGGTTAGGAGTCCTGTTTTCAAATGAGTATCACTTTTAATTCATTGCATGGTTTTGGTGAAAAATAAAAGCCACTTAAGTAAAATTGCAATTCCTTTTTGTTTTACTTTGATCGTTTTGAAGTATTAACCCTCCTTTTCCTGTTCAACGTCATGGGGGGAGGCATCTTACATATCCTGGGGAACACATGGGCCGGTTGTACATTCACTTAGCAGTATGCCCAATCCCATCATAGGCCCCCAACCGGGGGTTCTCTGTTGCACCGCAGCGCTGGAGCCCTCCCCTCCCTCAGACACCCTCTAATGTTGAATATGAAAGGGCACCATCCCTGAGAGCCTGTTTTATATATATATATTTATATATATATATATATATATATATATATATATATAGTATATATATAGTATATATATATACATACACACACATATATATATACACATACACACACATATATATATACACATACATACACATATATATATACACATACATAGATAGATAGATAGATAGATAGATAGATAGATAGATAGATAGATAGATAGGATGGTTGCAGTGGTGCCCCTCTCAGCAGTGAGTACCAGGAGGGACTCCGAACCCTGGACAAGTGGCGATTTTCTAATTTGATCACTTGTGGTGTTCTGGTCTGCCTCTTGTATTGATGGCCCTGCACTCTCTAGCACAGCCCCATTTACACACACTGCTGGAGTCATGTGTAAGACTCCTGACACACTCTGACTTTAACCCCCGCGCACGTCTTGTGCGAGCTTGTGTTGGAACCATTTCCCAGACTTCCTTGCAGGTACCATCTCACCAAAAGCTCCACTTAATCTGAATGGTTTATTTCTGTCTGCTTATCTGCACCCATTGACTCCTTACAACCTGCACAAACATGAAACACATCCATCATCTGACTTATCTTAGACTCAGACCTGCTCCATTCCTAACGCCTGCCTTGGTTAATATTAGAATTGCATTCTCCACACCTCTAAGGCTGAAAGCTTTGGGAGAACAGCAGTACAGTATGATGCAGTTCCCAAACCTTTTACTCATACTGAAAGATCTGGGAGGTAGCTTATTTTTGTTTCATATTTCTATCATGATGCAATATGTGAACCTACTGATACTGTAAACCCTACAGTGCTGTAAAAGAGAGACAAGCAGGAATGGGAATGACTCATACAATGGGCAAGGTTCTACACAGACAATGTGTTTCCTGCCCCTGTGCCTCCTAATACCTTTTACATGGAGACAAAGTCAGCATAGAACAATACAGTGTACCAGGTTCATAAGGATTTCCTTAAAAGCTTTAAACTTGTTCACTTCAATTATGTCATGTTAAACAATAGAAAAGAAACAAATGTGAGATGATTCATTATTTCATTAGTAGTTAAAAATGTAATCTCAAAGACCTATATACAGTACTGTGCAAAAGTCTTAGGCCACCATTAGATTTGTTGTTTTAGCAATGGTATAGTGACCAGATGTAGCGTATTTTTGAAGACTGGACCCAAACTGGTCATTTATTTATTGAGGAAAATGATCCAGTATTACATATTAGTGAGTGGCAAAAGTATGTGAACCTCTAGGATTAGCAGGTTTTTTTGAAGGTGAAAGTAGAGTCAGATGTTTTCAATCAATGGGACGACAATCTGGTGTGAGTGGGCACCCTGTTTTATTTAAAGAACAGAGATCTATCAAAGTCTGCTCTTCACAACACACGTTTGTGGAAGTGTATCATGGCACAAACAAAGGAGATTTCTGAATTGTTGATGCTCATCATGCTGGATAAAGTTACAAAACCATCTCTAAACAGATCGGTCTCCTCCAATCCACAGTCAGACAGATTGTGTACAAATGGAGGAAATTCTAGACCATTGTTACCCTCCCCTGGAGTGGTCGACCAACAAAGATCACTCCAAGAGCGAAGCGTGTAATAGTTGGTGGGGTCACAAAGGGCCCCAGGGTAACTTCTGAGCAACTGAAGGCCTCTCTCACATTGGCTAATGTTAATGAGTCCACCATCAGAAGAACACTGAACAACAATGGTGTGCATGGCAGGGTTGCAAGGAGAAAGCCACTGCTCTCCAAAAAGAACATTGCTGCTCATCTGCAGTTTGCTAAAGATCACGTGGAAGAGCCAGAAGGCTATTGGAAGAATGTTTTGTGGACGGATGAGACCAAAATAGAACTTTTTGGTTTAAAAGAAAAGCGTTATGTTTGGAGAAAGGAAAACACTGCATTCCAGCATAAGAACCTTATCCCATCTGTGAAACATGGTGGTGGAAGTATCATGGTTTGGGCCTGTTTTCTGATCTGGGCAGGATGGCTTGCCGGCACTGATGGAAACATGAAATTCTGGATTATATAGTTAATTCTAAAGGGAAAAAAAAATCCAAACCATCTGTCCATGAACTGAATCTCAAGTAGAAGGTGGTCATGCAGCGACAACAACCCTAAGCACCAAGCCATTCTACCAAAGAATGGTTACAAAAGAATAAAGGTAAGTTTTTGGAGGCCAAGTCAAATCCTGACCTTAATCCAATGGAAATGTTGTGGAAAGGACCTGAAGTGAGCAGCTAATTGAGGAAACCCACCCAACATCCCAGAGCTGAAGCTGTTCTGTACGAGGAATGGGATAAAATTTCCTCAAGCCAGTGTGGAGGACGGATCAACAGTTTACAGAAAACGTTCGCTGCAGTTATTGCCTGGCACAGGGGGGTCACACCAGTACTGAAAGTACAGGTTCACATACTTTTTCCACTCACTAATATGTAATTTGGATCATTTTCCTCAATAAATAAATTTGGACCAAATATAATATTTTTGTCTAATTTGTTTAACTGGGTTCTCTTTATCTACTTTTAGGACTTGTGTGAAAATCTGATGATGTTTTAGGTCATATTTATGCAGAGATATAGAAAATTCTAAAGGGTTCACAAACTTTCAAGCACCACTGTATGTGGGGTCAAAACAGAGCCAAAACTTACATAAACAAATACATCAGTGGATCAGGACAGGGTTATCAAAAAGAAAAAAAAATTCAATCATCATATTGTTGATTTGCTCAGATTGGTTAAGTTTGCTAGCTAGCTAGCTTTTTTGTTATAAGGGTTTTGAGGTGATGCATTTTTGAAGCTCAGCAGACGCCCAAAGATGCCAACATGTATCAGAGCAGGATTGCTTACCAAAGATTCAAATTTGATCAACTCTGAAAAGTGAAAACAGATCCTACAGCACTACAAGTAAGATCTATTTCCCATCCTGAACTGCCACAACTGTCCCATTGTCCTGCTGTCCTGACCCAGGCTTAAGGCAAATCACTTGATGGTCTTGTGCCTGCATGCTTTCCCCTGTCACACACTCAGCACTCTGGGAAGCAAAGTTCTACTCATTATAAAACAGCTAATCCAAATCAAAGTTACACTTTTCAAACAAAAGCTAAACCTAATGAAATACTTCCATAAATGAACAAGACACTCACCGCTGAGCACCACCAGCCAAGCTGCCCTCACCAGGATAAGGCAACGCTTTGCAGGATTGGTAGCCAAGTTGCTGGTCTTCTCCTCTGCTGTGTTATGGGGAAAAAGCACTTTTTATGGCTCTCCTGTGATGTGATGTCATGGTCCTAATGCAATTAGCTTCTCCTCTCTCACTGGGAACTCAGACAGCTGATCAGAGTGTCACTCTCCCCATGGTTCAAGTCAGAAGGCACTTCACAATCAGCTGCTTCTTTCAAGAGCAACAGCTTCCATTCATCACACAAATGGTTTTATTTATTTGATTCTTCACGAATTTAGTAATTCATCTAGAACTAGAACCACTTTGGGTCCCATTCGGGCCAGTCCCTGCTTCTGAATGTACACATAAAAACCTGGTCAAATCCAAGTCAAGTTATATGTCATGGAAATAAGACCAGTTCCACGGTTTAAGTATTGTATCGCCAGTCCATACTTTAAGTGGTGCTTGTGATGACGAGTTTATGTGGCGACGTCATCACTTGATGCCTATTTAGTGGAGTTATAGTTGTTAGCTATGTTTATGCCTGATCTTTTAACTTTCACGCAGGTTTCGGAAGTTTCTATCAATAATTGTTGTGATTTGTGTATAAAGGTGGTTATGGATTTAAACGACGGTTACACGTTTAATATGGAGGATCCATTTCCTGGGAGGGCACGCGCTCAGGAGCGCGCATTTAGAGTTAGGAGTAAACTATGTGAGATTGCGGAGGGGGGTCTAGAGAACATGGCATAAGCGAATGTTTAAGGTAATGAGTAAATGCAGGCGATCGGTTTATAGTAAAGAGGAAATTGGGTTAAGTGTGAATTCTGTAAATTATGAATGACGAGGTAAACATTTTTGGTTGATGTGAGTGTTTCAGCTGGGATTTTATGTGGGCTTTGTACAGGTGGGGCGACTCCAAAAAGGAATGGACTTTACCGTAGTATAGGCGGGAAGCCAAGTTTGAAAGGGGGCGTTAAGTCTTTTGTCAGGAGTAGTGATGGGAATTCTGGATGTTTTGGCTCGGCTCACTAAAAAGAGCCGACTCTTTCGACTCCCAAGTGGCTCTTTAGATTTTTTGTAGCTTAGTGTATTACCAAATTATGTGTAAAATGAATTACTAATGTAAAAACACATAATATCCAATGTTTGTTATTATTATTATGTTTTTTATTTATATACTTAGAATGGAACACAGTGAAATAAAATACAAAAACGAAGACCCATCTCAATTACAGGTCCAATCTGGTCTCAGGTCTCGGATTATGTGTCTTATTTGTAAATTTGCAACTGTATACAGGGAAACACGACATCACCAACAAAACATCCCTCAACAGAATATAAATAAAAATGTGCAAAAAAAAAAAGAAAAAAGAAAAAGCAGCATCCAGGTTACAGTTTTTAATGAAGATTTGCATTAGTGCAGGACATGTATGAGAACAGCGTGACAGCGGTGAGATGTGCTGTAGAAGTGACAGATAGCTTCAAGGTAGAGGTGGGACTGCATCAAGGATTGGCCCTGAGTCCCTTCTTAATTGCTCTGGTGATGGACAGACTAACAGATGAGGTCAGACAGGAATCGCCGTGGACTATGATGTTTGCAGACAACATTGTGATCTGTAGTGAGAACAGGGAACAGGTAGAAGAGAACTTGGAGAGGTGGAGGTATAATCTAGAAAGTAGACGAATGAAAGTCAACTGTAGTAAGACAGAATACATGTGTGTAAATGAAAGGGAGGCAGGTGGAACAGTCAGGCTACAGGGATCAGTGGTCACAAAGGTCCAGGAGTTCAGGTACTTGGGATCAACTGTCCAAGGAAATGGGGAGTGTGGAAAAGGAAGGAGGGGAAAGAAGAGAGTACAGGCAGGATGGAGTGGGTGGAGAAGAGTGTCAGGAGTGCTGTGTGACAAAAGGGTCGCAGCAAAAGTGAAAGGAAAGATTTATAAGAGAGTAGTGAGACCAGCCTTGTTGTATGGCTTAGAGACAGTGGCACTGACAAAGAGACAGGAAGCAGAGTTGGAGGTGGCAGAACTTAAGATGTTGTGGTTCTCTTTAGGAGTGTCTAGGGTGGACAGGATTAGGAATGAGATCATCAGAGGGACAGCACAGGTTGGAAAATTGGGAGACAAAATTCGAGAGGGAAGTTTGAGATGGTTTGGACATGTGCAGAGGAGGGATAGTGGATATATTGGTAGGAGGATGTTGGCGATGGAGCTGCCAGGCAAGAGACGGAGAGGAAGACCAAAGAGGAGTTATTTGGTTGTGGTAAATGAAGATATGCAGGGAGTTGGGGTGAGAGTAGAGGACGTGGAGGACAGGGTGAGGTGGAATGGAAATGTTTAACTCCTCGCTGTGGCGACCCCGATAAAAGGGAGAAGCACGAAAGAAGAAGAAGAAGATTTGCATTAAAAACAAAACAAAAAACAAGGGATCTCATCTTCAAGGGGTTTGATCCTGCTTCTCCTTTCTGTTATGATCCTGACCTGTTTAGAAAAGATTCTCTCTGAGGGGATTACATATTTATATATATGTATATATATATATATATATATATTTATATATATATATATATATATATATATATATATATATATATATGTGTGTGTGTGTGTGTGTGTGTGTGTGTGTGTGTGTGTGTGTGTGTGTGTGTGTGTGTAATCCTCTCAGAGAGAATAATCTAATTATTAGATTAGATTAGATTCAACTTCATTGTCATTACACATGTACAAGTACAACGCAACGAAATGTAGTTTAGCATCTAACCAGAAGTGCAATAAGCAGCAATGTGTAGGAATTAACAATAAAAAAATATATATATAAATCGGCTCACAATCAGGAACCGGCTCCCGTCGTTCATTTCAAAGAGCCGGCTATTAGAGCCGGATCGGTCGCGACCGACACATCACTAGTCGGGAGGTTTTTTTTTGTTTTGGGGTAGTTTGAAAGGATACGAAGGGAATGCCGAGGGGAGCAGGGGATTTTCTCCCATTTCCACCTTATTTTAAGATGATTCAAGCAAGTATCTGCTGTTTTTATGTGTTTGGTAAACTCAATTCTGCTAGAGGAAAATCTCATTAAGAAACAAGCCTCAACAGCCAGCTATTTGTAAGGTTGTACTTTCAAAAGGTTCATGCAGTCTCTGCAGCATTCAGATAGAACATAATTTTGTCATTTGGTATGATGTCACCAAATTATAATGCCCCAAATCCCACATTCCCCATTTAGAAGGGATTAACCAACCCATTTCAGTTGTGGAATCAAGAGTGTATTTCTATTCCTGCAAATATAAGCTTGAAAGTCTTTTCATCTGCTGCTAATTCATTTCTCCGTGTTTATGCTGGAGCCCTCATGGTGTATGAGCAAGTTTATTATGGCTACATCCAAAACCAACACCGAGAGTGGCGAGGTACGAAGTGAAATTTGTATTTAGGATTTCCTTCTTATCAACTTGCTGTCCCAGAACGGTGTGGGATGAGGCGGTAATGGAGGGGTCAGAGGGAGGAGACGGTTTAGAGAAATAGTGTTCAGCACAGGGCGTCCTGAACCTGTTCAGTTTGTGCAACCCAATGGTAAATGAACATGAAGATCGAGAACATGTTTGTGTGTGAGGGTGAGAAAGAGATGCAACAGATTAGTGAAGCAACAGCTTTTATTTCATGGCAGACAGTATGAACCCAAAATATTTCTTGTTTTTTTCTGGTCAGCTTCACTTCATTTGGTAGTAAACATCCATTCGTGCATTTCAAGCCTGATGGCAATGTCAACAGGTGATTGTAATCATGATTCGGTACGAATTATCCACGAAAGGCTGAGTCTTTGAGGAACAAGGATGGAAGAGGATCTCGAGTTTGTCGACAAATGTGTGAGGAAATGATTGAAATCTTTAAAGACAATATTCACCAAAGACAGATTTGCATATTTCATCCTCTACAGTGCATAATACTATGGAGCAATTCAAGGAATCTGGTGGAGTAAAGGACAAGCCTAAACTGGAGAGGCATGATCTCCGATCCTTCAGATGGCACTGCATCAAAGCCCGTCATTCATCAGTAGCTGATAGGACCACATGGGCAAGGGATTATTTTATCAAACCTTTATCAAGCTCTACAATACGGAGTTACATTCACAAATGCCACTTAAAGCGTTACAGTGCAAAAAAAGAAGCCTTAACCATGTCCAGAAGTGGCATCAACTTCTCTGGGCTCTGAGGCATCTGGAATAGACCATCACACAGTGGAAACGTGTTTTCTTTTCAGACGAATCAGTATTCCAGACCTTTTTTGGGAAAAATTTACACTGTGTGCTCCAGACCAAAGATGACATTTATCAGCCACAAGTTCAGATGGAACCCAGTCCATGAAGCCCTTGATGAAGAGCATAATGGCAATAGAATTGGTATTTTGTGCATTTTATACTGACTTTTTTGTGATGGTATTCATACGCTAGGGGAGTGGATTGGCATCATTATGCCAGTCTGTACAAAATCGGAACGTCTAACTGAATCGTGATGAGATTTTGATAAGGTTTGATGGTGGCAAAAAAGAAAGAGAACATTAAAAATGAGAGCTGTACCAGAGAAAGAACAGGGCCGCGAGAGATACTGACACTGCGAGGCAGCTAAATGCAGAACAGCTAAAACAGTCTCTGTGAAAATCCTTGTTTTTCTTCCAGCCTCCATAGCAACGGCCAAACAGGAAGTGTTTCTTCGAGACAGATTGAAAAAAAAACAGCAGGAGCTAAAGCCCGAGGTCAACCAGTCATTACAACAAAGCAATAACAACAGTTATAATAAATGGTGACTCTGAGTTCTGGAAAATGAATTTGTAAAACTGACATAGACTGTACCGGTACGCTGGTAGGGGATACATGTACAGTACATGTGCATAAATTTACTTCAGGCAGAACAGACCTGGATCAGATCACAAAAAGAAAATGACATCATTAATTCAGCTTCACTTCTACACAATATAAACCAGGTTCCAGCTCATACCAGGCTTTACAGTACTGCAGTTGAAAGCCATTCAAGCCTGTCTGGCCATTTAACTAACGCAGAGACAGACGGACAGACTCTGTTCTCATCCTGCTGCCAACCATGACATTATGTGCTCATTATGTGCTCTTACTTCCTGTTTGTGGTGGATTTTCGCATTATCAACGTGGAAGCAGAGCTCTGCCGAAGTTCCTCTGAGTTTCAAGCGTTATCTCAGAGCAAACAACATGCCCAGATCCATCATACCTGCAGGAAATGAAGGGCAGAGTAGTGTTACTTCTGCACAGCTTAAAGGTACATAGAGCCCCTTCAGCTACTGTCTGAGCAGAGTTTGGTATGTCCTCACCCTGTCTGTTTGGGTTCACATCAGTTACTCGGTCTTCTCTACCTTGTAAAAAACATGCCAGCTACTATAAACTGCCCTGAGAAAGAGTGAACGAGCGAGTGGGTGATACCCTGCGATGGACTTTGCGTTTCCCAGTGTGTTCTGCCTGGCTTCGAGATTGGCGGTATCAGATGACACCAACCAGAGGAGCCCAAACATTACAAACAGGATCAAAATAGAAAAAAAAATCCATCATGTACAGTACTATGCAAAAGTCTAAGGCCACCTTTAGAGTTGTTTTTGCATAATGCTCTTTTCTACTGATCCTCATTCAAATCTTTGTGAGCTGGAACATATCATACCGTTCTCACCCTGTACTCTTTCCAAAAAAGTGGATTCCTGTCTGCAACCCTTCCAAAAAGACCGTTCTTGGTCAAGCTTCTGATTGTCCAAAGGATCCACTTGGCAACCCGATGAACCTTCCAGTTGCTGCCATTGTTCACTTATGGTGGAGTGGAGGTAACACTAAATACTTGCCACTGCAGCCTATAGAATTTTTTTTCTGTTTCTAAACACTACATACAAATATGGTCAGTATACCCTTGATAAACATTGGTATATATAATCTAATGGTGGCCTAAGACTTTTGCACAGTCCTATATATTAGTTGCTGATGATTCTGAACTCTTCTGGAAAGCATGACTGAAATAATGCTCAATATTCAAGCTTCTTGTGCTGTTGAGCATTTATACAAACATTTCAAGGTGTAAGCTGATAAGCAGAGAGATCAGAAGGGTCCTGATCAGTCACAAATGTATTATTTTTTGTAAGGACCCAATTGATTATTCCAGTAATACAGTGATTCCAGCACAGGAGAATGGGCAGATAAAGTGCTCAGTGACTTTAATTATGGCCAAATTATTACGTCCAGTGGATCGTCGACAGAGCAAGGCTTTTATGATGGGGTGCTCCTGAGGAGGGACAAACTACAAAACCCAAAGACCCAAATTCAATGTATGAGGGAGACTAAGGATTCCTATCTGGCGCAATCCCCCATACAGCGTTCAGGGAATGTGTCACAACACAAACTGCATCACGTGGCCAAGTAGTGTCAGAGCAATGGACGAAGGACGTCTGGACCAATCATGTTTTCACAGTACTTTTATGATGATACGTGCAGCCAGATCCTGCATCATCTGCGCTAGCTAAACATAGGAAACATAACTAAAACATTACCTTCCCACATGCCTGCCATGAAGTCACTCGCCATTAATTTCTCCTGAACACAGCATCGTGTGGAAAAACAAGCGCTACTCAGCTGAGGTCATGCTAATTAATGCCAGTGGCGGTGGATGCATGAGCTGAGCTGAACCATTCCACCCTGCCAAAGCGTTGCCTCCTCAGCCAGCCAATCAGAACGTGTGTGTGTGTGCAGGTAGTTCCTCTCACAACGTCCAAATGCTTCAATAGAAACATCAAATAAAATTCAGCCTTGAGGTTTCCGAGAGCTGAAATGTTCAACGTTGTGTAGGGGAAGCAGCTAGATGATGTAATCGGCGCGTCAGCCAAAACACAGTCTTGGAGAGTCTGTTTCCAGCACATTTGAGAACAATCCATCGTCCAATATCCAATATGAAGCAGTACTGACATGCTCATGGCAACTCCGTGAGGTAGGAACTCTCAAGCAGCTTGTGTAGTGTCATGGTGTAACGGCTGCATTGGTGGCTCAGCGGTTAAAGCTCTGGATGACAAATCAGATGGATGCGAGTTCAGATCTCAGGTCTGGCAAGCACTCTTGAACATATTCCATAACATATCAGGTCAGTTGTACGTCATGCCATTAGAATTGTGTTGGTCTAAATGGATCAGGATGATGTATACTAGGGGTGTGTGATATTGAAAAAGAAGATATCTCGATATCTTTGTCGATAATGATAATTGGGCGATACTTTGGCAGTCTGTCATAGGTCTGAAGTATTCTCAAGTTGTCTGAACCCATCCCTCTCCACCGGCTGAATTGGCACCGTGTCTTTCACAATTTAATTGGTCACAGCTATTGTTATGTCTTGCCATCTGTTGCATTTCTTGTCATAAGGCACTTTTTTGCTGAATGATTCCTTTAAAGTTTGCTGAGTATGTTTGTGTTGGAACCTTGGCTGGTTTAAGCCCGTCCTGGACAGCTGACTCATATTTTGCACGGTGGTTTGTTCACAGATGGTGAAATAAGTTTGCTGTTGAGACGTCTTTAATGGCCACTGACTTCCAACATAGTCTGTCTTTGAGCAACACCCGCCTTTTCCAGACTGTGAGGCTGGTGGTGTCTGTACTTGGTCTCCAGTTTGTTGTCTCATTTTAACTCTAACTTCACTCAAGCACTTTTAAGTAGAACACTAGCTGATTTGTGCTGCTGCAGTCTGCAATATGTAGACGCTACATATCGTACGCCCTTAATATACTTTCAAAAAAATGATGAAAATGGACACCTCGTGTGTTTAAGATGGTAGCAACTTCAGGTTCCCCTGATGATGGCGTTGCACGAGGATGATCAGTCTATAAAAACCTGCGTGGCATGTGATGGGATTCGTAGATTGAGAAGAGGTGGTACAGTGCCGTGAGTCTCGTCCGATGTGTGGAAAATGGGTCGCAAAGCATAAGTTAATGATTGGAGAATAGGAGTGATTGCATTTCGGCATGCTAAAGGCCGTAGTGTGAAGGAAGTTGCTGAAATTGCAGGTGTATTGAAGCGTACCATCATACGGATTTACCAGCAGTGGCAAAAAATCTGGGGACTGTGCTGGCCTAGTGGTACTGGATTCTGGACCACAAGGTCCAGGGTTCAAATCCCACCTCTGCCTAGCTGCCACTGTTGGGTCCTTGAGCAAGACCCTTAACCCACAATTGCTTGGATTGTAAGAATGTACCAATTGTAAGTCGCTCTGGATAAGGGCGTCTGCTAAATGCTGTAAATGTAAATGTAAAATGTAAATCCCAGCCTACAGGAAATTCTCATGAGAATTGCGGCCATAAGACAAAACTATTAGATACATTGCAGTCACAGATGACTCATTTAGTTTGTCCGGTGAGTATATATTTACTCTGCACTCAGATGGCACAGTGGGAATTTGGGAGGGGACAGCAACCCCTAGCCAGCCCTAGAATGGACTCGTGCCCTTCTTAACCACATAGCCCGAATGCGAACCAGGATAAGCGGGGTTAGAGCATGGAAGAAAGCAAAGTTCCAGGACTGGGAAATGACTTTAAACTTTCCATGACTATTCCAGAATGGTGGAATTCCTGTTTCTGGTATGAAAAACACAACAGAAAAGCCACATCTGAAATGGAAAACAAGTTTATTCCCATAATATACACACAGTACATCATTTTGACAAAATGTACAAAGTGCAATATGCGCCAGAACTACAGCAACTGTTACAGTACAAAAGACAAAAGTACTGCATAAAATTACAATGGTAACAGTAGGGAAAGAGAATTGGTTGATTGGTCAGTCCTTTTCCCATTTGTACGACCCTATGGCTGCGTTAGTGGTCCAGATGTGCCATCACCTGGTGTATGTGATGAATCTCTCGTACTGGAACCATTCGTCTTAAAGGTGCAATAAAAGTGGCATCAAAAGCTTTCATAGGTTGCTCATGAAGTTTACTATTTCATACTTCAACACATGACTTTGGTGATGGCTGAGCCACGATTTTGGGAAAAACTTGGCATCTTTCTGACTACCATGTCGCTCCGGGTCAGGTGTTTCTTCAGAAATTTTGGACAACAAATATAAAAACCTAAATTTAAAAGCACAGTAATAATGAATCGTCATAAAACTTGAAAAACGAACCGAGCATTTAACCCAGACGCTGGCCAGAAAACACAAAGGGAAGGAGCGTACCGAACTATGACTCTTGTCTCCGAGTAAGGCACTTTAATAATACAAAACAACAAAACTCTACTAATATAAACTGGCTCATCTATTCCTATATGGTATACTTTCAACCGTCATATGGCATCGAAGGCAACATATCAAAGGCCTAGGTGAAGATAAAGGGAAAATATCAGTGAGAAAATGTGGCTCGGAGTTGGCATCAACGCAAATACTTTTTACTTTACCCGGCTTTCTCTCAATTCCCTCAAATGACGAAGACTTCCCGATCAAATCAGAGTTGGCGGTTGGACAGGATGAGGGCTAACACTGCCCAACGTCAAACTTAGGAAGATCACCATGCGTGGAGGACAGCACTCTGCCTAAGAGCTCACAGACTCCACTATACGAGTGCCAAAACCCCATCCCTCCCATCCAACGCTCTCCTGGACTCTCAAGCATGGGTGGCTTTGGCATCATTGAGGTCTGAACTCAATCTGGGGTGTTCTATCAAGTACAGAACCCTTAACTCATTCCTCTTAGTGAATACGACAGCTTGTTCACGGTAATTTGTAAAGATGGGAAACAATCGGATTTAGATGCTCGTAGCTCATTTTGTTTTAAAACAAAACGTCTGAATGAAAATGCATCCAGTCCGCCCGAGTCTCGTAAACAGAATTCACATTCAACCATGCTGAATTTGACATTGAGTCAACAAGAGGCAAAGGAAGCCGTGTCTTAGTCCCTATTTTAACCTAGATTCAAAGCATACATTTTCCATATTAAAAATTGTAATTATTAGTTGTGCGGCCCTGCATATCCGTCACATACAGCCTTTAACAGTACACTTTTCTCGTTCTCAAGGAAGACCCAGAGATCAGCTTGATGTGCGGGTGTACAGTAGCGGAGCGTCTCCCTTACCGGTCGTCACGAGTACCACTGGTGGCCGGCCTTGGCCTTTTTGTATGAACGTACATATTTACATACAGTGCATTGTGATGCGTGTGCATTGATGCGTATCGTATGAGCCAGCTCATGGAGAAATACTACCGCGCACTCGCACAACCAGGATTTTCGGTTCTTATAAATATTGAGTCCATCGCACCATAAAGGTGCCACTCACGCTCACATGCAGACTTGTACACACGAACGAAACAGCATCGATAACTGTACAAAAGATTTTGCTCTTTAAAAAAGGGATAAAAGTAGTTTGCATAATAAAAACAACTCAAGTATTCCGATGTGAGTCAGGAATGGCCCGACTGCTCTGAAATAAAGGAAACAAACCCGACTGATTGAGCAAGGGCACATCAGCGATCTGGAATGAGCGCATGAACGTGTGTATGGATTAGGAAGTGCGTGAGAAGCTGCAGAGCTTGTGATCTCACAACCTGGAATCCCTCAGGACGTCCAGATCCAAGTCGCACATGATCTCATTACGCAGACGAATGGCAGCAATCACAGACCCCACAAACACACGCACAGTACAAACATAGCTGTGTTTGGACAACTCTTCAGCTTGCTTCGAACCTTCACCAAAACCAGAGACGCAACTCTTTTCTGGTTTCGTTCTAACAGGCAGACATGACGGAGATTTAAAGATGAAACTGTGTCAACCTTAATGAGACGTACATACTTCTCTGCTTACCCCAAACAATCCAAACGAAGTGGTGGATCAGCCTAGACATGCTTGGTGTCTCAAGTTCTGCACTTAGTTACACATAAGGCTTCTAGGAAAATGAGTTCCTCAAGGATTTGCTGTGGCTAGAACCTGATCACTTTATTGATTACACCTGCTACCGACACGGTTTTGGTGGCTGGATGTGTTGGTTGCTGGACTATTTTCAGTCCAGCACTGACACTGAGGTGTTTTAAAGCTTCAGCAGCACTGCTGCGTCTGAGATTGATCCACCACCCAAATAGTACCTGATCTGTGCTGGTCCTGTTGGGGTCCTGACCTTTACAGAACAGAGTAAAGGGCGCTAAGAAAGGATGTAGAGAAACAGATGTTCTCCAGTCTGTAATTGTAGAACTACAAAGTACTTCCATATGGTAAACAGAGCTGATAAAATGGACAATGAGTGTAGAAAGAAGGAGGTCTACTTAATAAAGTGGCCGGTGAGTGTATACGCCACATAACTATGGTCCAGGGACCTCCTTGGAGATGTGAAAAATAACCAGAGGAAGCAACCAGGGGTCTCTTTTAGACCTCCAAGATCAAGCAATTTAGGTTTCGAGTATAAATCTCCTACAAAGAGAAGTTTTGTATGTGCACTTTAATTGTGGGCTTCACAGTGTTCTCAAATAAGCTTTCTAAAGAGATTCTCTTTTTTCATGCTCATCCTGGTCAGGGTCGCTGGGAGCTCTCGGCCTATCCCCAGAATTCACAGGTTTCTACATGAAACCTTTAAGGTCACCCCAATGGAGAAAGCTGAATTCATTAGCGTACCTTGAGGGCATTGAGCAAACTGACACCAAGCATGTTTTGGCTGTTCAACCTCAGTTTGGGTAAGGCCATTGCATTAAAACATCCAAAACCCTATGCAGATATAGTGAGACAAAATAAATGTTGGGGCCATCAAAACACGATTCAGTTCTCCACCTTGTTGAATTGTTTGAAGACTGATAAAATGGCCAAACCAGCCTCGAATTCTATGGCTACAACCTCACACCTCAAGAAAAAAAATGGACCTACGTACCAAAGTTTGGTTTTGATGACCTTGCATGTATAACTTGCCAGCCTTGGTGGGTCAGGGAAGTACAGTAGTGTTACAATAGCCTGAAATCTGTGCCAAAATGGCATTCTCTAAAACAGATTAGGATTGGTTGATAGTCTCCTCACACACATCCATGTTCCAGAGTTCCCAATCCAATATTCTGGGCACAGTGTTAACAGTCATTCATTAAACGGACTGTAGGCTTCAAACCAAAATACAGCCAAGTATCTCCAGCAAACTCGGTGTGATACCAAGCGGACAGCAGATTGAAACGGATTCGTCCCTGCTCACCTCAGCACCCAAAAATGTGACCTGCAATGATTCATCCTTTTCAAGATCCAGGTGTATCTAGAAATGTAAGAAAGATTGGGTTTGGAATCAGGTAGCATCAGACAGCTTCTCTCATTCTGCACTTAAGTTGTGAAATATGGCTGCTTGGCAAGACGGGGGACAAGGAAACCAAGAGCTGGTCTTCTCGAGGATTTGGCCAGTAAGCACTCAGCGTTTGAAATGCTTTGGTCACAGTTTCATGCAATGAAAGCCTTTATACTACGAGGGCCAACCGGAAATATTTGGATCCTTTTTCCTTAAATAGTTTGTATTCACAGTATTTCGAAGTATGCTTGTTCCCAATTTTAGTCGAGTCTGTGGAAAGCACGCTTCTCCCAT
The DNA here is from genome assembly GCA_025084515.1 of Ancistrus triradiatus. Lineage (NCBI taxonomy): Eukaryota > Metazoa > Chordata > Actinopteri > Siluriformes > Loricariidae > Ancistrus > Ancistrus triradiatus. Next base: position 93,017 of record JAJAGP010001173.1, read on the forward strand.
GCAAGTAAAATTTCAGTGCGATGTTCCTTTTGCGGACTTCCATTTATTAAAAAGGGAAAAGGTTTCCAGGAAGGCAGTCTGTGTTAAAAACCCTGTTAGGACCCAATTCGGGCATAATCCTTCCACGCGACGTCATTTCCCTGATCCACCCCTTAAAGCGCCAAAGCTTTTGGAAAACAAACGACTGCATTGCAAACTCGTCCGTTTACAGTTTCAGGCGGTTTGAGGACGGACGTGTTTGCGTCGAACACCATCCAAGCAGGACGACATCTAGCGGAAATCCTCCAGTGTCAGCTCATGGGCTGGTTTCCTGCTGTTCCTGGACTGAAGAGATCCATGGCTGTTGTGGCTGAGAAGCGACTGGCACGGTCCCAGTCTGGGCTGGCGGTACCCTCAGGCTCCGGGGATAGCGTCATGAGGAGGAGGGTACCAGCGTCGGAGGAGCACACCGAGGAGCACAGGTCCTCCGAGGAGAAGGTGAGGCTCACCAGCTTGGCAAGCGAATTGGATCGTTTTAGGCGCGATGGCACGGTGAGACCAGCCAGTCGCATACGCGCTTCTATCTCCTGCGCCCTCTGCCGCACCAGACCCGGTTTGCCGCGGACGCTGCGGATGCTGTCGCTGCTCGAGCTGCGTGTCAGCGTGGAGCCGTGCGGGGATGAAATTGGCGTAAGTGCTTCGGAGCCCTCGGTTGCAGGCGGCAGCGACGTCCAAAAGTCGGTCGGTGCGCCGACGGCTCCAGAGGAAGCGTTCACAGAGATGGACGGACGGTCCGGAGTCTCTGCCGAGTGCTGCGAGGTGCTTTCCGAGCCCTTATTGTGAGGGACGCGCTCTTGGAACAAGCCCGAAAGTTTCTCCAGCCGCTCAGTTCGCCGTCGAACCAAGCCGGATTTCTGGAGCTGCTCTAGTGTCCCTGGCTGCTGCTGGTCCTGGACTGAGCTGCCCTCTCTGGGTGCATCTGGAGATCTGTCGTCTGGACCACCCGGACTTTCATTTCCCCTGATCACGTGCCCCCCTGCTTTGTCTGTTGTTTGTTGATGGTCCAGATTTTTCATTTGGCCCCCAGACTTGTTGTCCATTTGCACTGAGGGAGGGGTGGCTGCTTTTGTGCATTGGCCGCAGTTGCAGTTTGGGTCGCAAGTGCATAGGTGAGCAGCGCCAATGGTTCTGCCGGAAACGCCGTCAGAGGCTTCCACGTCACTGGAGGAGCTGGGCACACTACAGAGGGGTGACGGGTCGAGGTCCTGTGCACTGGTGTTTGAGACGGTGCTGGGCTTGGAAGTTGGGAGAGAGCAAGGCTGTGCTTTAGGTTTGATCGTCTGCTTCTTAAGGAGGCTTTTCTACTCAGGACGAGAAAGACATTATATTATATACAGCGATCAGTGTTATTGTGTATTAGTAATCTGATCTGGTTAGCACAAAACATCTGGACCAAATACGAAAGAGGTCCATAAAACAAACCAAACTCTCACAAGAGTCAGACAACAACAGAACCAAATAAAAAAGTCAAACTGTCCACACAGTTACGCAATAAACCTAACCAGACATGAAACTAACACAACTAACCAAACCAGCACATACAGTCAAAGAACAAAGCAAACAACTCACGACAGTTACACAACAAACCAAATTAATTCAAATAGCAAAGCGACAAACCAAACGATTCCAATCAGACAATAAAGCAAATCAATCAGAGCAGTAACGCAACAAACCAAACCAGCACAAGCAACAACCCAAATAATTTCAACAAACCAAATAAACTCAGGCAGAAAAGTCAAACTGGACAACAAACAAAACCAACACATACAGCCAAACAACAAACCAAACCACTCAGGGCAGTAACACAACAAATCAAACCAGTCCAACAATAACTGAGGAAACAAACAGACAGCAAACAAAACCCCTTACTGCAGTAACGCAACAACTAAACCAGCCCAAACAGTCCAACAACAAACAAAACCAGCCAGAACAGTAAAGCAACAAACCAAACAATTTCAATCAGACAACAAACCCAACAATTCAGAAAAGATATATACAACAAACAAAACCAGTCCAAACAGTAACACAACAAACCAAACGATTCCAATCAGACAACAAACCAAACCAGCACGTACAGTCAAAGAACAAAGCAAACAACTCATGACAGTTACACAACAAACCAAATCGATTCAAATAGCAATGTGACAAACCAAACAATTCAGAAAAGTTACACAACAAACCAAACCAGTCCAAGCAGTAACGCAACAAACAAAACCAGTCCAAACAGTAAGGCAACAAACCAAACGATTCCACTCAGACAACAAACCAAACCAGTTGGAGCAGTAACACAACAAGCACGTACAGTCAAAGAACAAAGCAAACAACTCATGACAGTTACACAACAAACCAAATCGATCCAAATAGCAATGCGACAAACCAAACGATTCCAATCAGACAACAAACCCAACAAGTCAGAAAAGTTACACAACAAACCAAACCAGTCCAGACAGGAACACAACGAACAATTCCATACAGTGCAACACCACACCCCTTCAGACGAGTGGAGTACAGATACTTACGGCGATGCTGCTTCGTTTCTGGAGATGGTTGTTGTTGTTGGAGTTCTCATTGCACAGGTGATTCATGGTGCCTTCAGCCAGTGCCTGCATCTCTTCTTGCTCCTTCTTGGCCTCTTCCTCATCCTCCTCCTCCACAGTGTTGAACTCGAGTCTCAGTCGTAGCTCTTCCAAGGGCTCGGCGCTGCGGGTGCAGGTCTGAGCTGCCGTGCCCTCGCCGGTGGGCGTGCTGAAGCGGGGCGTCTCAAAGGCCTCGTCGTCCAGCAGGGCGTCCCGCTCCACGTCCTCGATCTCGATGAAGACGCGATCCACATCCAGCAGTGGCGGCGGCACGCGCACCGGCGTGGAAGGCTCGCTGTCCAGCGCCGAGTCGGACAGACGGCGGAAGTAGTAGTTGTAGTTCTGTGGGTTGGCCGGGTCAAGTTCCAGTGCCAGGGGAGAGGAGTGGGCGGCGGCTTCACAGCACGAGGGACCAGCCCCCGGTGTCGCCGGGTCGGTGCTGCAGGGCGGCGTCTCCTGGTAGTTGGGATGGTCACACTCAGAGTCGGGTCGCCAGAGACGATTGTGACGCTGTTTGCTGTGGATTCGAGTGTACGCAGGTTACCATAGCAACCAAACAGGCCACGATGAGGATCTCCTAAGCAAGATGCTGTATTTGTTGCGATGAAAGACGAGGTAAAATCGTCTTACCTGGCATCCAGAATGCCCTCGTATTCGGCCAGCTGCCTCATGAAGCTGTCGTTGGGCCTCGTGATGCTGCGTTTCTGTTTTACGAAGTTGTAGGCTTTCTCCAGAGACCAGCCATATTCTTTCATGGCGTAGGCGATGACCGTGGATGCCGAGCGGCTCACCCCCATCTTACAGTGCACCAGACACTTGGACTGGTTCTTCCTGTAGAGACAATGAGGACGATGAGGAAACGCAAGACCTCCTTAGAAAGATTTGATACAGTAACTTCCTGGGTGGCACAGAGGTCAGGTTCGAATCCCATCGGTGGGGGGCTAGTGTCTCAGAACATCTCTCCACTGGAGCTTCCCCAAAAGAACTGTTATCATTAATAACGTACAAAAACGTTGCACCAAATCATAGTTCCACTTCAAAAAAATCGCATAATGATTCAGTTGGTACTACTTCAGTTACTGCTTAATCATTGATTCAGTTAATGATTCAAATTATTCAATTACCAATAATTACAGATTGAAATGACTACTAATTCAATCATTAATGTTTCTTCAGTTACTGATTCCGTTCTTAATTCAGCAATAGAACACGAGAGGGAGCGCATTATTACGAATGATATCACGGCTGTGATTTGGTCGCCAGCACAAACCCTATTCAAGTGTCTTAGACAGATAAATCCAGCCATGATGTTATTCATGATAAAACACGGCCTCGGGGGTTTTTTACTGCTTTTATACAACCGGTTTTTCCAACAAAATAAATCAAAGAAGCCCCGAATTTCATACCGAATATGCTTACACACAAGTCCTTCCGCCCAAAAGTAGTTCCACACGGTAACAATTCCCTACCCTACCTTGGAACTAGAAGCCGGTTTGACCTACATATACTTAAAAATCCCGAACGCCGGTCATTTGAAGGTTGTCAGTAGATCAGTGATGGATTTCCCTACTTAAAGTGTCTCAAAAAAGCGCTGAGTCTTCAGATATGGACGCTGTTATTGACACAGCGTCCATGGTCGCTAGATGGCGCTTCTTGCACAAAGCAAAGATCGGGCATAAGAGACTGGACCTTACTTTCGTTTGTCGCTTATAACATTACCAGGTAATGTTAGTTCGAAATACAAAGTGCAAATAAGCGCAGATTAAATGAAAAAAAAAGGCTAAAACTGTAGAATTTAGTTATTCATTAGGGTAACTGCGTTATTTAAACATAAATATTCGCCTTAACGAAACGTGTCGTTACTTGGCAACGCGTCAGCGGAGTGATACCGATTTGGTGGGGAAAATTCATGCTGTTATCACAAATATGGGAACTCTTCTCAAACAATCAGGTTCTAAGGTCAGAACTGACTGTTTATGTATAATCGTCCATTATTATTATTACTGAATCAGTTAAGATCCTGAGGAAAGTTCCTTTGTTTCTTACTTGGCCTTTACGATAAAGTTGTAGGTCTCGTTCCAGTGCGCCAGCAGGTCGGTGGTTTCCTCGTCATACACACGGACATTGTGGTAGCAAAACGTTCCTGGGAAAAAGTTGTCGATCTCCCGAGTGACATTCAGGATGTAGCCCACTCTGGAAAAAAAGAGTTAGAGATATTAAGGAACGTCTTCATAATGCATGAGCACGGAAGGGGAAGGAAGTGCAGACAGAAGTTCAGACATTACTGGACAGAAATAATATCCCTGCAGCACCTATAAAGTTCTGACTCACCCAGACTCCTGCAGCTCCTCTAGATTGGAAGCATTCCACTCAGATCCCTGAAACAAAGCATAAAATCTCTCAGTGATACCAGTATCAAAAAGAGTAGCCTCACTGAACATGGGACACAGGTTCGAGCCCCATTGGTGGTGGGCTAGCACCCAACAACACTGCTCCACCCGAGCACCCCCCCAAAATAATGGTTCATTAATCTTGTATCATGAGCCAAATGTTACAGAAAATCATAGTTTATACTCTTTCAATGAGAAAAAAATTCGTATAGAAGTTTTAAAAACCTCTACTCCTAATTCAGTTGGTACCGATTCAATTATTGCTTAATCAGTGATTCAATTAATGATTCAATTATCAATTACAACATAATTAGATTTACTTACTGATTGTTATTATGTAATTTAGGGTACGCAATAATCAGTCATTACTGTTTATTCAATTAATGATTCAGTTCTTAATGATTCATTTGTATTACAGAGCCAATTATTACTGTTTCATTTATTGTTTATTCAATGAATGACTCAGTTCTTAATCACTCGTTTACGTTACAGAATCAGTTAGATGGAAGATCTCTCCACTGACCAGGTACAGGTGGTCGAAAATGAGCGTGGCTTTGTCCATCTGACCCAGGATCAGCAGCATCTCATTGTCAATGAACTCCTTGTACTCCTTCAGATTACAGTTCATCTGCTGCTCCAGCTCATTACGGATCTGAATGGAAAAAAACACATAACACTGAAGCTTTACTTTCTAATACGCCAGATTCAGCAATTAATCGGGTAATAAAATGTAGCCTAAAGTTAAAAAAGCAAAAGTATGGACAGTACTGGTCAAATGGCATATTTGGGTGGTCCACAATGGCTTTTATTTTTATTTTAGTCTGCGCTCACCTCTTTGGACGTCACGTTCTCCAAGTCGCGCAGCATCATGATGCTCCTGAGTTTGGTTTTGATGAGGCATTCGGTCCGTTCCCTCTCAGTCGGCCTGGAGAAGCATCAAAGAACCCACTGAGAATTTTAGCTTGATAGGAATGAAGTCAACTGAAACACGATCTGAATACTCAGTCTCTCAATCCCAGTAAATGAGGCTTGCTTTCTCCTTCAACCTTTAGTTTACTTCATTTCTTCCATCAGGTCATGTCGTATTAAAGCACAGAGCAGAGAAAGCACTCACTTGTCTACGAACATGACGGGCGAGTCGGGCCGCATCGTCTCCAGGTCCTGCATGGCGTTCCACTCATTGATGCAGCTCTGTTCAGAACTGATGCAGCTCTCGTAGTAGCCTGTCCAGGTGAGCGCCATCCCACCGGGGAAGTAGTTGTACCTCCGTGACACCTCGCAAGCCTTGTGTAGCACCTGCAGCGCTGACCTGATGACCAGGCAAACAAAAGTCAGGCATGACACTATACTGGAAGCCCAAACAACACACGTCTAATTTTTTCTTATTTTCTTTCCTGTTTTATGTTTTTGTTACGTTTAATTATTTTGAATGAGTAATACAGCTAAACTATGGTTTGATCAGAGGTGCTGAATCTTCGTCTCTGGGCTAATTACTAAACATTTCACACAACCAGACCGTGCAAAACGTAAAGCTCACATTAGTACGCATTGCCGATCACCACCAACAGATGGCAGCAGTGACTGAGTTTATCCAACCAAAACAAACACGCCATGGTGCATCCAATCCCGCCGTTTTGATCCATGTTGAGACTTTACTGAGGTAATTCTGACATGTTCTGCCTCACCCGTTCAAACGAAACAAGCATCTGTACGCAGATGAGAGCTAATACTTGTTTTCAGGTACCGTTTGGTTTTCCATGCTAATGAAACGCTGTTTTGGCGTGTTTCCATTTTCCCCGTGTTTCTTGAGCTTACATTTACATTAGAGTGTTCTCATTTGGTGGAGCCAAAGTGAGTCACACGTCAAGCAGGATCCAATCCAAACAATACAGCTGAGTAACTGAGGTGTAGCTCAGGGGTGCATAACAGAGGCTGGAGCTCAAAACAGTTCGGAGCTTTCCTTGCGTTGTTACAGTAACTAAAACCTGGTAATTAACTTATGACTGAGTCACCAGTCACCGGAATGAATTTCTACACTACTGGTTTCGAGTGTTAAGAGTCACTGTCTGGCATTTGAACCCACAACCTTCCAGCCACTTCGAACAGAACCTCAATCGAACAGTTGCTGAGCCATTAAACCAAATTCCACCGAATGGGAGCCTTTTCTGTCCTGCATATGAATTGATAATAAATATAATTCATTATTAAGAAAAGCTGCATCTGTTACCCTAACATATTCCCACTACTGAAAATTATGGGAACATAGAACAGGTCACGTGTTCAGTAGGAAGTTCTTCTGAAGATCATGGGAAGATCAAAAGTAAGTTCTCTCCGATTTTTTCCTGTATATTGGATGATATTGTAAGTATGACTGAGAAGGTCAATCTCGACTTCTCATCTTCTTAGCGAGATTATTTTTAGACGGACACAATACCACAACTAGTCTAGGAACGCCCCTGCTCAGGCAGCACTGCTTTAACTGTACCTATGACCACTGCCAGGGCATTACTGTCACCTTGCAGATTCAGTGAAAGTGTATTTAGTCCCACAGTGAGGCTGTTTTGTTTGTGGAGTCCATGTTTACTGGTTGCTCGTGAAAGTATTTTGCCCACCAAGTCTGGTAGTTCCAGTACAAAGCTAAGCAATGCAAACTTCACACACCACAAATGTCATGGCTGGATTGGGATTAGAGGAAAATCGGGTTGAACCAAACTATTTCTTTAAACACATCACAAAAACCTACATAAATAGGACTGAGTAAATGTTTGGGTGTGTGTGCACTGCTCTTACCACATGGCCTGAACTGAGACGGGTTTAAAGATGTGTGTGCGACCAGCGGTGTTCACGCTGAAACCCCTGCATACAAGAACAACAGCGTCAACAGTGTAAAGTCCCTAAGCACTCGTACCACAGCAGCCTTTTTAGCTGTACCAGAAGTCTAACGCACCTACTGGTGTTATAGTACTGTGCATAAGTCTTAGGCCACCATTAGATTGATTTAGCAATGGTATATTGGCCATACATAATTATTTCTCAGTCTCTTTATTGGAATACAACCAGAAAACACAGGAAATTTGTGTGCAGTATTTAAAAAACAGCTTCTATGGGCTAGAGTGGCAAGTCTTTAGTGTTTCCTCCCCTTACACTTGGGCAATAGCATCATCTGGCAGCTTCATCGAGATGCCAAGTCGACCCTTCTACAGTGCGAAGAAGCTTGATCAGAAATGGTCATTTTGGAAGGGCAGCAGCCAAGAAACCACTTTTCGCAAGGGGAACATGGTGAAAGATTGGAATGAAGATCAGTGGAAGAGAGAATTATGCAGTGACGAATCCAAGTTTGAAGTTTTTGGGTCAACAGTGTTGTATATGGTCATTGTACCACTGCGGAAATAACAAATCTAATGGTGGCCTAAGACTTTTGCACAGTATTGTACTGTTGCTCAACAAAATGGCTGGAAAAAAGGATTTTAAGTGACCTTCTGATTTGCATTCGGACTGCAGTATCCTGATCTGACCAGTAGGTGGTAACGCAGAGCTCACTCACCCGTCTCCGTCCAAATGGATCTTGGTGTCGCTCCAAAGCGGCAGCACCATCCCGATGGAGCAGCTCTTACTGCGGGGAAAGCGCTACACGTAAGTAAGCAACTCCTCAACAATAATCAATAAGAATCTTACGTTTACATTTCATACTGCCAATTCCAATACAGAGAGACTTCAAACCTATTCAATCTTACGATGTACAATCAAAGCAACTGAGAGTTAGGGTTTTACTCAAAGGTCCAACAGCGACTGGACCCGAACACTCCACTTTCTGCTCAGTAGATCAGCGCTGGTGGTGTGTGCGAATATTCATTCATGTACACACTAGTGGGCGCCAAATCACTAATCCCAGGCAAGGTGTACCTTTTGAAGTAGGGCGGAGCCTAAATAGCTTAACTAAGAATTGGTAGTGGTGAAAATGACTGGATGTCATTGTGTGACTTCGGTTTGCCTGGTGCCACAATAAGATGTTGTCGTTCGGGTCGAAAACGAATTGTCGCCTGTCGCCCTCTAGTGTGAACCTTTGCTAAAATGGTAGCTTATTTTATTTATTTACTACATAGCACCAGTGGGAAATGATTTTCTGATTAGCTACATTTGTTCACGCTTTAACCCCACATTTCCTGATCACAGTCACGGGCATCCAGCTTCAAACCGAGGAAAACACAGGGGTAAGCGTGCCGAGGATGGGATGCCAGTCCAGACAATTGTGTCTGCATGTGGCACCCGACTCAAACCCAGGTTCAAACTGTTGTATTAGACTGCTGCTCCGTCTGAGCGCCATTTAATGGAAACTACCTTCAAAATACCGAAAGCGTATTAAATCCGGTGGCTGAGGAACATTTCATTTTTATCCAGTAAATAAAAAATTGCTGAATCCTGAGTTACAATTCCATTCCAGTCCACACATCAGGTTTCTAATTCAGCGTGGCTGAGCTCAATCGTGTGTAGCTGTTCTCTTCCATCTGTATAAAGCTTCCTCAGCCCCACACTCTCTCAGACGGTCCGAGGGAGCTGAACCGCACCGCCAGGCCGTGGCGACGTCACAGAGATTAATGTGGTGCAGCAAGGATTTGTCCCTCTGCCTCACTCCAGAGGAAGCTGCAGAAGCTGTGAGAATCAAATGTCCTCTTATTCCTCCCAGGCTACGGCACTCTGGCTCAGATCCTTTGTTCCATATGAGACAGGGATTTGTGAACAGCAGCTATAAAGGGTCTCACAGCACACTGGCCTCATTCCCATTCAGACAGTATGAGACCGAACTGTTCCCATAAACTGACCACTGTGTGTGTGTGTGTGTGTGTGTGTTCACCTGTCTTTGTTGCTGAAGTCCATCCCCAGAAGAATGTTCTCCTCCGTGTCCTGTCTGCCGCTGGTGTACACCACCACCATGTACCGCACCCGGTCCGACCAAGCACTCTCCAACCGTACCGCCTGAGACCCAAACACACAGCAGGCACTCAGAAAGGAATCCATATTCATACATATAATAAAAATCTATAATAATCTTTATTCACATGGTACAATATAAAGGAATCTATATTGATAAATATAATAAACATATAAAATAATAATAATAATAATAATAATAATAATAATAAAAGGAATTTATATTCATACATGTAGTCAAATATAGAGTTATTATATTCATATATATAATAAAAATATTTTAAAAATCTATATTCATAAATATAATAAAACTGTAAAAGTATCTATATTAATACATAATAAAACTAAATTAACCTATATTCTTAAAATCTAAAGCAATCTATATTTCTAAATATAATAAAAACAAAATAATATATATTCATACATTTAATATAAAGGAATTTATATTCATACATATAATCAAATATAAAGTAATCTATGTTCATAAATACAATAAAAATATTTACAAATCTATATTAATAAATATAATAAAAATATAAAAGGATCTCTATTAATACATATAATAAAACTATAAAATAACCTAGATTCATTAAGTAAAATATAAAGCAATCTATATTTATAAATATAATCAACATACAAAATAATAATAATAATAATATTAATAATAATAAAACTATAAACAAATTTATATTCATACATATAGTCAAATATAAAATAATATATTCATAAATATAATAAAATATTTTAAAAAATCTATATTCATAAATATAATAAAATATTAAAAAGATCTATATTCATAAATATAATTTTTTTTTAACTATATACATAAATATAATACAAATATAAAAGTATCTATATTAATACATATAATAAAACTATAAAATAACCTATAAAGTAAAATATAAACCAATCTATATTCATACATTTAATAAAACTATAAAGGAACTTACAGTAATATGTATAATAAAAACATAAAGGAATCTATATTCACACATAAAATAAAAAAAAATCAATATTCATAAATATAATAAAAATATAAAAGGATCTATATTAATACATATAATAAAACTATAAAACAACCTAGATTCATAAAGTAAAATATAAACCAATCTCTATTTATAAATATAATAAAAATCTAAAATAATATATATTCATACATTTAATAAAAATAAAGGAACTTATAGTAATATGTATAATAAAACTATAAAGAAATCTATTTTCATATATAAAATACAAAAAAACTATATTCATAAATAAAATAAAAATATTTAAAAAAATCTATATTAATAAATATAATAAAACTATAAAAGGATCTATATTTATACATATAATAAAACTACAAAATAACCTAGATTCATGAAGTAAAACAATCTATATTTATAAATATAATAAAAAAAAAAATATATATATATATATATATTCAAACATTTAATAAAACTATAAAGAAATCTATATTCATACATAAAATATAAATAAATAAAAATATAAAAGGAGCTATATTAATACATGCAATAAAACTAAAAGTATCAATGTACATAAATATAATAAAAATATAAAGGGCTCTATATTCATATGTATAATAAAAAACTATAAAGGAATCTATATTCATACATATAATAAATATCTAAAAGAATATAATTAGGCCTTTCAAGAAGAACATTCCTGACCAAGAACAGGACTTCAGCGCTCTCAGACACGTTTACGTTTCTTTTGCAGACAGTTATCATGCGTACCTTACAGTCGGTGACTACGGTAACATCCGGTCAACAGCCATTTCCAACAACGACCCGTACCACAGAACGTACTGTGGACGATAAACCGGCAGTGGTTTTCATACTCTAGCTCTTTGTAGCTTTACTAGAGAAGTGTGTACGAGCCACCTCATTACCGCAGGGGTCCAACGAAACAGCACCGCAGGATAATCAGGTTCTCGCTTAAGAGTGCACAGTTATCTACCTTCAGACTGTATGGAATGCAGCGTCACGCTATAACTGGTGGCTGAGGTCCAGTGCCAGTGTTTTGTTACGATCTGATCGTGATTAGCTCAGGGCTCAAGATAAAGCTCGGTGTAAATGGATCCTTACTATCAGGCCTCCTCAAAATCCAGCGACCGGATTCACAAAAGTGTCTGAAGAACATCTTAAATTAATATTTTTTCTTCATTTTTAAGAAAAAAAGATACAAAAAATTGTTCTTCAAATAAAGTCTTGAGAATAATCTTATTTTTTCTTTAACTCTTTTCTTAAGACCTTTCCTGGAGTGGTATTCTTGAAAACATTATGTTCTTAAATGTTTTCTTAACCTTACGCTAACCTCACAGTTGTCTTAGACTGTAAGGGTTCATAAGGTAAGCATCGACATTTACCAAACTTTAAACAGTTTAGTTATTGGAAACATCATCTTCGTGTTTTGTCCCACAATTATCATTTTCCAACAAGGATTTTTTTTACCTGCTGGCTATTCCTTCCACCATCGCCTCTAATTTTTGTTATGCTTGATTTGATGCTTTTCTATTTTGTGGTAAATAAAAAATCAAAATGCGTCTGGAGCCATATATCGTAAGCTCTAAAATGTACCATATCCAGCATGAGGAAACAATGAAGATTTTGAGAGCTTCAGAACGTCTGAAGTTTTATTCCAGAATTGCATTTAAGAACATTCTTATGAACGTCTTGGTGTTTGTCTTCAGACCCTTCTCAAGTTTTTTCTTAAGATTCCTACATAGTCAGAGTCTGAGACTGTGGTAGCCTAGTGGGCAAGGTACTGGACTATGGACCAGAAGGTCCAGGGTTCAAACCCCACCTCTGCCAAGCTGCCACTGTTGGGTCCTTGAGCAAGACCCTTAACCCACAATTGGATTGTAAGACTGTATCAACTGTAGGTCACTCTGGATAAGGGCGTCTGCTAAATGACGTAAATGACTGAGGCTGATTCTGGTGCATGTAGAAACCTTTCAGCTGCGTGGAAACATGGCAGTAATCCACGCAGACCCAAGCATTTTAATCATCGGTTAATAAATGCTACACACTTCTTACAGCCGCCCATAAAACGGCTGTGCGAATGCGAATGCGAATGCGCTCACCAGCTTGATCCTGTCCTCAGAGCGAAGGATGTTGATCATCACCTGTAGGTGCTGTGGTAGATCTCCTAAGGGAAAAACAAAAGTGTGGTGTTAAAAACAAAAAACAGTTCCACTCAATGCCATGACATAGCGCATGTGTTAACACAAACATGATGGGACTGCTGCAATAAAAACAGGGGTGAGGAAGAACAGGAATGTGGAGGAACCGATGATTCACCCCTCGATGAGTGAAGAGCGCAGGATGTCGACTACACATGCGATCCAAACCTGCGCTGCTACACGTGGAGGACTTTTTCTAAACGTAATCTAAAACTCCTCAACCTCCCGAACCTGGAAAGAAATCTGATGCGAGCTACCGCCCAAAACAAGCTCACGCTCAAGCCTGTAAATACCTTCCCATTGTCTCTCCCAGTCCTCTACACTCTACAGTTCAGAGAGCAGAAGAAAAGCTTTCAACCAAACGACACGTTTCCCGTCTGTGGGAAACGAGACCTTCCGAGAAGCAGTTCCTCCAAACATGAAGCAATTTTACACTTGTTTGTGTGCGTGGCGTTATTTCTGGGCAGACCTGGCAGCTACCCGGATTTGAAAATCACATGGCAGGCAGGAGACGGCCAGGCTAGCTCATAAATCCAAACCATTGTCGCTGTTAATTAGCAGTTTGGGTTCTGATCAGATGTTGTTTTACACTCAGCCTCAGTGGATGGCTTTCTTTTTTGGCACTGCTGAAGGAACCGGAGCGATCCATCACTGCTGCGCTGAGTCAACACCCCCATGGTCGGCACGGTGAGAATGCGTGTCTGAAAAGGCAGGATAACAAACGGCCGGTTCCTGAATAGAACCTGTCTGAAATGGGAGGACAAATGCACCAAGTTTCTGTTTTTTGCCAAAACTGGGGCAGATCGAGAATCAGTTCTTATCGTGTGCTTCAGCAGCTTGGTGTGAAGATCCTTATACACTCTCCTGCTTTATCTAGAGCCATCTGCATAACTTGTGTAGTGATTCATCTCATATAGACCCACAGATATACAGTGGGGCAAAAAAGTATTTAGTCAGCCACTGATTGTGCAAGTTCTCCTACTTAGAAAGATGAGAGAGGTCTGTAGTTTTCATCATAGCTACACTTCAACTATGAGAGACAAAATGAGAAACAAAAATCACCTTGATTTTTAAAGAATTTAATTGTAAATCATGGTGAAAAATAAGTATTTGGTCAATAACAAAAGTTCAACTCAATACTTTGTAACATAACCTTTGTTGGCAATAACAGAGGTCAAACGTTTCCTGTAAGTCTTCACCAGGTTGGCACACACTGTAGCTGGTATTTTGGCCCAATCCTCCATGCAGATCTCCTCTAGAGCAGTTAAGGTTTGGGGCAACACGGACTTTCAACTCCCTCCACAAATTTTCTATGAGGATGCAACTCAGCATTCCTCTTCCTCCAAACACGACGAGTTGAGTTTTTACCAAAAAGTTCTATTTTGGTTTCATCTGACCACATGATATTCTCCCAATCCTCTTCTGGATCATCCATATGCTCTCTGACAAACGTCAGACGGGCCTGGACATGTACTGGCTTAAGCAGGGGGACACACCTGGCACTGCAGGATCTGAGTCCCTCTCGCCGAAGTGTGTTACTGATGGTAGCCTTTGTTACTTTGGTCCCAGCTCTCTGCAGGTCATTCATCAGGTCCCTCCGTGTGTAGTTCTGGGATTTTTGCTCACCGTTCTCATGATCATTTTGACCCCACGGGATGAGATCTTGCGTGGAGCCCCAGATCGAAGGAGATTATCAATGGTCTTGTATGTTTTTACAATTGTTCCCACAGTTGATTTATTCACACCAACCTGCTTGCCTATTGTAGATTCACTCTTCCCAGCCTAGTGCAGGTCTACAATTTTCTTCCTGGTGTCCTTTGACAGCTCTTTGGTCTTGACCATAGTTGAGTTTTGGAGTCTGACTGTTTGAGGCTGTGGACAGGTGTCTTTTTATACAGATAACGAGGTCAAACAGGTGCCATTAATACAGGTAACGAGTGGAGGACAGAAGAGCTTCTTAAAGAAGAAGTTACAGGTCTGTGAGAGCCAGAAATCTTGCTTGTTTGTTATTGACCAAATACTTATTTTTCCACCATGATTTACAATTAAATTCTTTAAAAATCCTACAATGTGATTTCCTGGATTGCTTTTTTCTCATTTTGTCTCTCATAGTTGAAGTGTACCTATGATGGAAATTACAGACCTCTCTCATCTTTCTAAGTAGGAGCACTTGTACAATCAGTGGCTGATTAAATACTTTTTTGCCCGACTGTATCCACTCTTAAAGAACTGCTATGGTTCCTGTTAACAATCTTAACAATCTAGGGCCAGATTCCCGAAAGATTCCTTAAGAGAAAACTTGCCACAGCACTAACACAGCACCACCACATGAGTATCACTGCAGTGCTGAGAATGATCCACCACCCAAAGTACAGACTACATTCTGAAGCTGTAGAAAGTGCAATGACCTCTAAAAGTTATATAAAGAATAAGCAAAATGTAAACAGAAAAATATAGACTTTTGCAAAGTACTGTATATGACTGAATTCCTTGGCAGTCTGTATTGTCGCAGAGTATATGATCAGGAAGAGGAACTGCCCTGTCCTTGAGAGACCTTTGTGGAAACCTTTTCCCAAAACCCATAAAACCTCCATCTAAACACAGATTAAAGCAACAGCGTTGCCATATACTTCCCTCATGTAGACAACTTTTGTATTTTAAGGATGTCCTTCACTCAAAAGACTTTGTACTTTGAAACTGAAAGTATGTAGGCCTTAAAACTAAACTGATTAAAGTTTGGTGAATTGAGTTGAGAAAAAACACACATTGAAGATTTGCTTTATTAAGACTCATATGAATCTGGGCCCAGCACTGAAGGATCTTGATGTCTGGTCTCCTAAAGGAGAATGGCTTCAATATTTGAGCCCGGTTCCTCTCAGGGTTCTTCTGCAAGCATCTCAAAGTTCTTCCGTCCCACTCACACCTCTGGCTGCTCGTTTGGGATCTAGACTTGGCACTTCCTTTGCTCTACTAATTTGACATATTATGTAATCCTTACAGCCTCGTGGTTCTGGCTCAATCCATTATTCTGGTTGCTGGTAACGTGGAGTTTGGGATGTTTTCCTTGTGCCCATGTAGGTTTTCTAACTACATCCCAAAACATGCCAACACTGGCCTGGCTCCCCTAAGTTGCCTTCAGGGGTGAGCAGGTGTGAATGAGTTTTGTTCTATGATGGACTGGTGCCCAGTCTCGGTCCCAGAGTTTCTGGGAAAGGCTTCAGACCTCAATAACACTAACCTGGATGAAGCATCTCTGGGAAAGAACTAATTGTGTAGCTTACTAATGCGTTCTATGTGCCAGTACTTGTTGCATGGGCTGCATTTTGTGTTAAGTTCATAAGATCACTAAGAGTCTTAAATATCCACTTAATCACCAGCATTCACTGTCACTATTGCTCGTTATGACTTGGCTATCCTCCTCCAGCAAGTACGAGTCATCCCTGTTATTCATTAAGCCATAATGACTATAATTATATGGACAAGAAAGAACCTTGTCTTTGATCAGTACTCTGTGTCTCTTATTCACTGTTGGACAAACTTTCTTTGACCTTTAAAACTGAAGACTTAATTGCTGCCCTACAGAAGGAAAACAGAAACAAACCTTCCACCTGAAAACTACAAGCTGGATGAGAGAAACAGCGAAACCGACCTCGGGCCAGGGCAAAAGGTTAGACCCTGTGACGCCACACTTACACAGCCTAACAAAACCTGTACTGTGGACCAAGAAGGGAAATCTGCCGACGCTCTAAATGAGGACATCATGACGTCACAGGAGAACATGTATAGATCTCAGAATCAGGGCAAAAGTGTAGAGAACAGAGTCTAGTATGGGAAAAACAGAAAATCTGGACCATCCTATTTCCCAATACACAATACCACCAAGAATATGGCAATTGTACATTTCAGTGTAGGGCTGTGCAATATGTATAATCTACGATATCTTAATCCTTGCTTTAACAATGTCAAAGTTAAAAAAGAGTGGACAAACTGCACCAGGAGACAAAATACAGACACTACCAGCCTCACAGTCTATGTCATTGGAGGTGGTTTGGTCTTGGAAAGACGAATGTTGCTTAAAAGATGGCTAACTATGTCAGAAATCGGTTGCCAATAAGACAGCTTGACAACCCACGTACTCTACCTTCGGCGATCTAACCACCATGCAGAATATCAAGATTATGACAAACGTCAGGAGTCAGCTGAGCAGGACAGGCTTAAACCAGCCAAGGTAGCAGCACAAAAACACACTCAGCAAACCTTAGAGGAAACATTCTGCAAAAAAGTGCCGTATGACAAGAAAAGCAACAGACGGCAAAGACTTAAGTGCTGTCACCAACTACATCGGAAAAGACACTGCGCCAATTCAGGCGACAGAGAGACGGGTTCAAACAACTTTTGCATAAATACTTTAGGCTCAAGATATAATAAAACATCAAGATATCTTTTTTTTTCTCAATAACGCACACCGCTGTTTCAGTAGCATCCAAGGACCCTCATGACTGAAGCATGACAAGTATCCAAGAAAACAACAAAAGTACTGAAGCTTCAGCTGTTTTGAGTTCAGTTAAGCAAAGTAACACAAACTCAGTTTACAGGAAAAGACAAAATACAACAAGTCTCTTTTATCCCGATCTTTACTATTTGTCTCGAAGTTGCCATATCAGTAAGCCCACCACAAACAGCAATCAAACATTTACATTTACAGCATTTAGCAGACGCCCTTATCCAGAGCGACTTACAATTGGTACAGTCTTACAATCCAAGCAATTGTGGGTTAAGGGTCTTGCTCAAGGACCCAACAGTGGCAGCTTGGCAGAGGTGGGATTTGAACCCTGGACCTTGTGGTCCATAGTCCAGTACCTTTGGAACCACTAGGCTACTACAGTCCCAGACTATGTTATGGTCCAAATGATTCAAACTAAGCCACTATTTCCAAGGAGCACTTGGAGAGGTTCTCCTCTACATTCAAATGTTAGCATTCTATAGGACGAGCCCCCCGGTAATATTACTCTATTCAATCTTGACTTGTGAAAAGATTCAAAAAGGCTTGACCAGAAGTAAATAGAAGACTTCAGGCTGGAGTGCAGATGATCCCTGATTCTAAAACTGCGACCCCTGCTGAGCATGAACTGCTGAATTCAGGCATAGGCTCTGGACTGATATAACAGCTGTATGGGTCTAACAGAGTGATGATCTTTATATTGTACCATCATGACTTGTAAAAATGGGTTATACCAGTAGCCAAATTGCATCACACCCATTTATTGGTGATTTATAGTAGATATCTCCACCTGCTAGACACAAAGGTTTGAGTCATCGTCATGAGCTGAGGCAAAACAGACAACCACTGGGGAAAACCCCAAAGCAAAACACACAGACTGAAACTGGGACCGCTTATAGATAGTTACTGCTAATCACATTGATTGTGATGTCTAGACTGATACACGCTGTTAAAATCGCCTGAATGGACCGGTACCTGACCACCCAAAGCCTGCCACTGGTTTAAACCAGCATTAGCTAGCATCATCTCTGCTGTAGACCTGTGCTGTTCTTTTCAGCAGAGTCACAACGCAGTTTAGTCTGAAAAAAAGAGCAGGAACTAAGCAGGAGCTCCACCTGATCCCGCTTGTTTAATCAATCAGCCACTGATTGAATGGGACAAGGTGTAGCTCCTGCTTGGCTGGAATGAAACCCAGCAGCCACAGCAGCTCCACACCCCGGGTTTACACCAACGGTATGAATGAAGGTATTTTATATTGTGTACTGCCTTTTAAAACCTGTGTAACTTGCACGTTCTAACCTGTACTATCAGTCAAACGTAATCAATGACGGGAATTCTCATAAAACCAGCCTGATTTACACAGGTTCACAACCCAGTTCCATTATTACAAGCACGTCTCTTTGCCTGTCAGCCCATTCATGTTCACTAGCATGGTGAGGTGTCCAAAAACAACAGGAGACACTGATTCCAGACGACTCACAGCGAGTCATACAGGAACAGCTGGAACAAAAGCAGATAAGACCAGATGAAGTATGTGGGTTAGAGAGGAACTACGTCCTCCAGAAAATCAAGAGAGCAAGGAAGCTCCAGGCTAACCAGTGCAAGCTAATGGCTGATAAACTTACATTCACCATAGCCAGACAAGAGAGGGGTTGCAGAAGGATCTGAATCACAATTACAGAAATATGGTTAGGATTTCATTCAAAAACAAGCAGACTTATCCCTATGTCACCAATACATGTTCATTCTGGTTCTGGGAAATGTTTCTCAGGTAGCTCATCGTCGGAGAGTCAACAATGACACTGACGATTAATACCAACGAATTAGGTAATAATTGCCAAAATCATTTCTTAGGACAGTATGATATTGTTACAAACATTAATCTTCCTTTAGCATTCCATATTTAAGCACATCCACACTGCTTCTCTAAAATCTCTTTGGCTGTGTTCCCCAAAATCACTGTTGGTACGTACAGTGCTGTTCAAAAGTCTTAGGCCACCATTAGATTTGTAGTTTTAGCAATGGTATAATAACCATATTTTAATATTGTTGACAACAGTATTCAAACTTGCATTTGTCACTCCATATCCCTCTTTTCCACTGATCTTCATTCCAGTCTTCGTGTGCTTCAGCATATCGTAGCCATTTCGCCCTGTTCCCTTTCCGAAAAAAAAAAAGTGGTTTCTTGGGTGCTACCCTTTCAAAAAGACCATTCCTGATCAAGCTACTTCAGACTGTAGAAGGATCAAATTGGGGTCCCGATGAAGCTGCCAGACACTGCTATTAATCAAGTGTAAGGAGGACGTTCCACTAAATTCTTTCCACTGTAGCCTTTAGAAGCAGTTTTTTTTTCTTGTTTTTTAATTATTCATACAGATTTCCTGTATTTTCTGGTTGTATTCTAATAAAAAGACCGAGAAATAATTATATATGGTCATTATTCCATTGCTAAAACATTGGCATATCTAATCTAATGGTGGCCTAAGACTTTTGCACAATACCTTACATGGTAAAAGAACTGTCAGTC
Organism: Ancistrus triradiatus; assembly: GCA_025084515.1. Taxonomy (NCBI): domain Eukaryota; kingdom Metazoa; phylum Chordata; class Actinopteri; order Siluriformes; family Loricariidae; genus Ancistrus; species Ancistrus triradiatus. Next base: position 113,160 of record JAJAGP010001173.1, read on the forward strand.
AGTTTGCAGTTTTACAATTTTGAAATGTTTTTTTTTTTACCAAATATTTCAGTAGTGGCAGTTTTAGCCCATTTTGAGCAGAACTCAAAAAAGCCCTCCTGTAAATAACAAGCAAACATAGCTTTGAAAATTTCTCACGTCAATCATAACACTTTTCCTTAAAACACACGAACGTTTGCTTAACTGGCAAACATGTTTGGTATGGACCATTTTTGATTTTCAATGGGATTTAACTACTGGATTTAACAATGGGATTTAACATGGCCTGTGGCCATGAGGGACGGGATGCAGTCGTACATCCTGGTCTGCTAAAATAAGGGTACACCTATGGACCTAAAGTCGCCGTGTTTCAGAAAGTGTGGACCAGCAATTTTTTATATTGTTGGAATAATTAAAACTCATGACGAACCTGACCTACACTTTGACTCTCTCTTCTTTTATAACTTAAACTTCTTGAATTCACTTGTGCAACAATAAATATATTCTGTTCTATTCTTTTTAAAATTAAAATGAAGGCATTAGGGTTTGTGTCTTCCACCTTCCAACAGAAATCCTATAAATAATGATTTTGTATATACAGTGGTGCTTGAAGGTTTGTGAACCCTTTCTGCATAAATATGACCTAAAACATCATCAGATTTTCACACAAGTCTAAAAAGTAGATAAAGAGAACCCAGTTAAACAGATGAGACAAAAATAAATAATCCAATATTACATATTAGTGAGTGGCAAAAGTATGTGAACCTCTGCTTTCAGTATTCTGGTGTGACCCCCATGTTGCAGGCAAATAAAACTGCAGCTAAACGTTCGGTAGCTGTGATCAGTCCTGCACACCGGCTTTGGAGGAATTTTATCCATTCCTCCGTACAGAACAGCGCAGCTCTGGATGTGGTGAGTTTCCTCCACATTAGCTGCTCACTTCAGGTCCTTCCACAACATTCCATTGATTAAGGTCAGGACTTTGGCTTGGCCATCCAAAACATGAAACTTTATCTTCTTTAACCATTCTTTGGAGAAGGTTGTGTGCTTAGGGTCGTGCCTTGCTGCAGACCCCACCTCTCTTGAGATTCAGTCATGGACAGATGTCCTGACATTTATCCTGACATTCTCTGTTATATTCAGAATTATTGTTTCCATCAAGGATGGCAAGACCGTCCTGCCCCCAGATGCCAGCAAAACAGGCCCAACCCATGACACTACCCCACCCACCTGTTTCACAGATGGGTTAAGGTTCGTATGCTGGAATGCAGTAGGGTTTTCATTTCTCCAAACATAAACACTTTTCATTTAAACCAAAACGTTCTTATTTAGGTTTCAACGTCACAACAACCCTTCTTCCATAGCCTTCTGGCTCTCCACGTGATCTTTAGTCAAAAACTTCAGACGAGCAGCAAGTTCGTTTCGGAGAGCAGTGGCTTTCTCCTTGACAACCCTGACATGCACACCATTGTTGGTCAGTGTCTTCTGATGGTGTGGCTCATGAACATAACAAGTAGCCAAGTGAGGAGCCCTTCAGTGTTAGAAGTTACCTGGGGTCCTTTGTGACCCACCAACTATAAAGCCTTGTCTTGGAGTGATCTTTGTTGATCGACACTCCTGGGGGAGGGTAACCAAATGGTATTGAATTTCCTCCATTTGTACACAAGTGTCAGACTGTGGAGTTGGTGGAGTTCAAAACTCTTTAGAGGATGGTTTGTACCTTTTCCAGCCTGATTTGAGCATCAACACACTCTTTTCTGAGGTCTCAGAAAATCTCAGTGTTGTGCCATGATTACACTTCCACAAACGTGTTGTGAAGAGCAGACTGTGATAGATCCCTGTTCTTTAATAAACAGGGCTGCCCAATCACACTTGATTGTCATCCCATTGATTTGAAAACACCTCTGACTTTTAATTTCACATTCACAGTAAACTGCTATCCTTTAACGCGAGAGGTGGTCACATACTTTTTGCCACTCACTAATATTATATTGGATCATTTTTCCTCATAAATAAAAGCCAAGTATAATATTTTGTCTCATTTGTTTAAACTGGGTTCTCTTTATCACTTAGGACTTGTGTTGAAAAATCTGATGATGTTTAGGTCTATTTATGCAGAAATATAGCACATTCTAAAGGGTTCACAAAGGGCACCCAGTGTATGTAGTCCGATCTCAAAATGGCGTGGTTTTAAACAGATCGTAAATTATTCCTTTAAATATCCATGATTGAATACCAGGGGATGAGTGCCTAGAAGGGTCTGATAGGTCATACCCCCCATAGCGATCTGGAATCTGAACTCACAACCTTAAGCACAGTGTGCTGTTCATGAAGATCCGGAGAACAAAGGGAAAAACCTGTGCGGAGAACAGAAAGGGAAGCGCAGTGGAACAACAAAACTTTTGTGGAAATTCGTATGAACGTCCTGTTTGTCGACTCCATATGCTTTATGCTGAACAGATAATCAGCTAATCTTATCGCGCGCACACACACACACACACACACACACACACACACACACACACACACACACACACACACACACACACACACACGAGCATGAGCACGTGGCACGCTGATCGGGAACATGCTTATCCAGCAATGAGTTTATGACTGTTCCACCTACACAGGTGCTCAAGGGCCTCAAGACACACACACACACACACACACACACACACACACACACACACACACACACACAGGATTAAGGTTATCTGAGGGAGCACTCTGTCAGAAATAAGAGTGAGAGCATTACAGACAACGAGACTCGGTGTAAAGCAGGTCCTATATACAACATCACATGTTCTACAGCTTAGTGCCAAGGTTAAGACGTTTCCGTTATTCATCTTTAGCACGTGTGAAGACACTCAGAATGGATCAAAAGAATTACATTTAGGTATCCCAAAATCCCAAAAAGGTCATACACTATATAGCCAAAAGTTTGTGGCCACGATAAACATTACCCATAAACATGGGTTTTATAGTGGGTCCATCTTTGCCGCTACGACAGCTTTTACTCTTCTAAGAAGGCTTTCCAATAGATTTTGGAACTTGACTGTGAGGACCAACTATAGGCAACGATATCGGACAATAAGCCCTGGCTCACAGCCAGCCAAGCCCTCCATCAATGTTGGGAAACCATTTCTTTATGCACTTTGGACAGAAAGTTGATGAACTGATTTGCCTATAAAAGTTATAGTGAGAGTCACTGAGGTGGTCAGTAGCCACACTACCAGCACTGTTTGTCTGTGGAGGTTGGATGACTTTATGCTTCATATTATGAATCTGTTAGCAATAATTAGGAGTGTCTATATACTTTTGGCCCAATAGTGTATAGGCACAGGCATAAAGAAAGAAAGTTCCTGTTCTGACCCCTGCCATATTACATTTTACATTTACAGCATTTAGCAGGCGCCCTTATCCAGAGCGACTTACAATTTGTACGGTCTTACAATCCAAGCAATTGTGGGTTAAGGGTCTTACTCAAGGACCCAACAGTGGCAGCTTGGCTGAGGTGAGCTTTGAACCCTGGACCTTCTGGTTCATAGTCCTGCACCTTAACCACTAGGCCACCACAGTCCCAGAAAAATATATCATTTACAGCATTTAGCAGACACCCTTATCCAGAGCGACTTACAATTGGTACAGTCTTACAATCCAAGCAATTGTGGGGTAAGGGCCTTGCTGAAGGACCCAACGGTGGCAGTTTGGCAGATGCGGGATTTGAACCCTGAACCTTCTGGTCCAGAGTCTAGTGCCTTAACCGCTAGGCTACCACAGTCCCACTACACCACTCTGGTCAGAGTCACAAGGAAGTCTCAGTCTTGTTGGAAATCAAGGGGCACAGGCAAATGTATGCTCTGGACGTGTTGCCAGTCCCTCAGTCAGGGCTCAGAAGGTGCTTCTATTGCAGCAACAGGCAATGCTCCCCTGCCCTACCTCCCCACCCTCAGATATGGCCAATTAAAGGCCTTTTCACTCAGAGTCTGATGTTTACGGACAAAAAAAATGCACGTCAAGTTTTAAAAAAGAACACATCATTGCAGTCCTTCACATTGACTCCAAAACTGACGGACTGTGACACTGTGTAAAACGTTTAATTGGAGCCTGGTCCAATTTCTGCGTTGTTCGCATGCGTTAAAATCAAGCCGACCAATCAGAGCTCGGTCGTCGGTCAGAACAGCTCATAAGAGCTTATAGGACGAGCAACAGGCTGCCTCTGAAAACATGGATATTAAAGAAAAGATCTGGTGGAATAGAACTGAAAGGCTGGAGAATGATGGTGATAAACCATGGAAAACTATGGAACCATTTATCTAAGAGCATTCTAATCTGTTCATGCCCACAAAAACACAAACTAGAGCTTCCTGCACTAATCTTCGCTTGTGTCTTTGTTTTTTACGATGTGAAAAAGACACAGCGAGACACATTAAGAGAAGGGAAATTAATGAAAGCAAAAGCAGACAGGGAGTTTTCAGAGTGTTTAGACAAAAAAAAAAAAAAAACACATCGGACTCGGTGTGAAGGTCCGACTACGTTAAAAATCATATCCCTTTTTTTATTGTGTAAAAGTCGGACTCGGTGTGAAAAGGCCTTAATTGTTAGTATTGTTAGTATGACACCTGACCTGGCCAGCATGCACTGTCGAGACTTGAACCCGGCTCACCATGTCGGTCTTTATAATTTTGTTCTAAGGATTTACAGCAGCATTTAACGCCTGAGGTCTTAAGAATTATTAGGAAATAAAAATCAGTCTTATATAGTTCTAATTCACGTCTGAATGACAGAAAACTAGTACGAGTGAACCCTTGCAACACCTGCTGACAGTAAATATAATCACTGCCTTGCAATACATTAAAAACACTCTGGTACAGTGGGGCAAAAAAGTATTTAGTCAGCCAAGTTCTCCTACTTAGAAAGATGAGAGGTCTGTAATTTTCATCATAGGTACACTTCAACTATGAGAGACAACATGAGAAAAAAAATCCAGGAAATCACATTGTAGGATTTTTAAAGAATTTAATTGTAAATTATGGAGGAAAATAAGGTCATGTTACAAAGTATTGAGTTGAACTTTTGTTATTGACCAAATACTTATTTTCCACCATGATTTACAATGAAATTCTTAAAAAATCCTACAATGTGATTTCCTGGATTGCTTTTTTCTCATTGTGTCTCTCATAGTTGAAGTGTACCTATGATGAAAATTACAGACCTCTCTCATCTTTCTAAGTAGGAGAACTTGCACAATCAGTGGCTGACTAAATACTTTTTGCCAAACTGTAAGAGTTTCAAGTTTTAGAAAAGATACAAAGATAAGAATGACTATTGTACAGTACTAAATGTTTTCATATTGTGTTTTCATTAATATTACTGATCAAATATGTGCAGAACTAGACAGTAGCGTCCAGTCAACGTCCATTTCAGTCCACGTCCTCTTTCACAGAACGTAATGCAGGCCATAAAGGGTGCAAACCCATCAAATCAGCTTCTACAGCTTCTTGAGAAACTGGTTTTAATGTGAGCAGTCATGTGTTCTGTTGTGTATTGTTGTGTGTGTGTGTATACTCGCCTGCATGTTTGTGGTGGGGGTGAGTCTTCTGACCCTGTGCACTGCTGCCCTGCTGCAGGAACAAGGCAGCCCCCTTCACCATGAAGAAACTCTCACTCAGGCTGCAGCACAGAGACGGAAACAAACCAAATCAGGATAAATAATCAGAACACAATAATCATACAGCAGACACACAAAGCCACGTTCCTGATAGCGGAAAATAATACATTTGTTTGTGCATACTTTATTTCTCTATAGAAAATATTCTATGTTGCATTTTCTTGAAATTTTGTTACAATTCATATAATCAGCACAACAATGATTGGAAAGTTTCAGAATTGGTTAGTATTTGCCATGTTCTCCTCTGGCTGCATGGACTCAAACAAACTCATGAGCCGTCTTATCCAGCATAATGTATATAACAATAATCCAAAGAGCATCTTGTGATGTTACTGAATGCTTGACTTTGTCTTCCAGTGCCCCCATAAATGCTCGATTGGGTTTAGGTCAGGTGACTGGCACCCTGTCAAGGCCCTGTACCCATCTCTGTGCCCTCTCCAGAAACTCTGACCAGAATAAGCAGAGCTAAAAAAAGTATTTGCTTTTTCGCTTTGTATTTTGAAAGATAAACAAGTTATTTCTCTCACAGCAATTTTCAAACGTTCTGGTGTCATCTTCTATACAAACAGCTTGTATTCGGCTATAGTGGCAAGTATAGTGTGATGTCTCCTTACACAAGTTTGGACTTTTGTGTGGACTGTGGTAGCCTAGCGGGTAAGGTACTGGACTATGGACCAAAAGATCCAGGGTTCAAATCCCACCTCTGCCAAGCTGCCACTGTTGGGTCCTTGAGCAAGACCCTTAACCCACAACTGCTTGGATTGTAAGATTGTATCTGAATTGTAAGTCCCTCTTGATAAGGGCGTCTGCTAAATGCTGTAAATGTAAAAAAAAACCTTTTACAGGCCGAAGAAGCTTGGAAGGGTAGCAGCCAAGAAACTACTTTTTCAGAATGGAAACAGGATGAAAAGTCTAAGATATGCTAAAGCTCACAAAGACTGGAATGAAGATCAGTGGAAAAGAGGATTATGGAGTGATGAAGCAAAGTTTGACATTTTTGGGTCCAATCGTCAACAATATGTTATATATGGTCATTAAAACATTGCTAAAAACAAATTGAATGGTGGCCTTAGAGTTTTGGACAGTACTCTAGGAGTAGTTGAAGTATTGGTAATGATAGATTTTGAATGTTAACTTCTTTTATGGTGTCCACATACATTTGGTTGTGTAGTATGTCAGTTTGTTATGAGTTTGACTTCGAACCTGGGAACTTTCTGGCCCCAAGATATGACTACAACATCAGAATGACATATAACAGGCATGGGGTGGTTCAGTGGTTGAGGTTCTGGAGTTCTCGGTTCCACCAAGCTGTCAGGCTTTGGTTCTTTAACAAGACTCGGCTGCATAAGAACATAAGCTGAATGTACGCAATGATAGATACCCAAGGCGGCTAAACTGGCAGCTCAGACATTCTGGGGTCACATTTTTTCTCGCCCAGCTGTGGTCGTGACCCTGGGCTGACTCACGTCGTTCCATTTTTAAGTCATTGTCTCGCCCTGATGGGACGGAACGTCCTAAGGAACCCAGGTCGCGCTGGCCCGAGAACAATAAGGGCAGCTTTGTGCCAACGTGTCAGACCTTCCTCCTCAGTCTAATCCTTGTCCCTCTCTCTCGCCCACTCTCTCCCTCTCTTTCTGTAGCCGTGCTGTGTAAAAGGATGTCAGCGGATTACAATGGCCTTTGTTTCAGTCTTCTTCGCTCTTGTTTTGCTTCCCCCTCTCTCTGCTTATTCGCCCGATGAGCAATTCAGGCCTGAGCGTGAGTTGTCTTTTGAGGGATCTAAGTGAGAGTGATGAATGTGACAAGAAACAACAACAGAATAAAAGAATGGTGAGCTGAACAGGCTGCACTCATCCCGAAAGGTGTAATTATGTTAACAGCTCGGGAACGAGACTGCCAGAAGCGACAAGGTTTCCTACTGGAGTATCTTATGTTTATGTAACACGGATTCAAGGGTTCAACCACTGTAGCCTATAGAGGCTGTTTTTATGCGTACAGGTTTCCTGTATTTTCTGGTTGCATTCTAATAAAGAGACTGAAGAGACTGGTCAGTATACCATTACTGAAACAATGGAATATCGAATCTAATGGTGGTCTAAGACTTTTGCACAGTGCTGAAGTTGTGGACAATTTTCGATCAAGTGTGACTTGTGTTGACATGGCATCCCAAGGTGTTCTAACGACCAGACACTACTCTATTGGCTAGTCTAGCTCACGTTTGCCCTGCCAGACACACAATAAAATAATAACAACCCAAACTGGGCAGGTCCATAGACTGTGTTTGGGCAGTAACACACAATTTTTCTAATTCCTCGTCAGTTTTTCTGCCACTATCAGTCATTTGTTCTTTGCACCTCAGAACCACAGAAGATTCAGTGATGTAATTATTACCACAATATTAATCGGGGACACCTACAACATGGTGATATTTACTTTTGAAACAGTTTACATTTTGTCAGAGTGTACTGTGTTTGTTTAAAAAAAGGCTTCCACTAGCCTCACTGCTCCTTTGTGAATTTTATTAGTAAGCAAAATGAGTTTGGTTGTGCTCAGGTGCAAATTATCCTTAAAAGCTCCGAATAATCATGGATCATGATCCAGAATTTAAAAAATCGTACCATGATAGTATTGCAAGGTCGCTCAGCCCCTAGCTACATGTCACACGACACTGATCATTCAGTCTGAACTTTTAACACGTCTTCGGCTTAGACTTTGTGGTAACATAAGATGGGAATCTACCTAATTTCACGAGTACCCATAACCATGTTTCAGACTATTCAGGTTATTTTGTCCTTCATACCAAAATGCACAGATGTTGTGCCTCAAGGCAACAGATGTGAAACTCTCATTGGTGTTTTTGTTACAGCCTCCTGAAGTAGAGATCAGTTTTCACGTGGAAACTCCCATGACTGTGCTTCTTGTCAATCTACAACAATCACCCGAGTTTCTTCATGACTAAACCTTTAGTTTGCTCCCCTTAGGCTGATTCTGATGAATTAGACTGGTAAACATGAAGGGCGTAACAATATATCGTGACACGATGCATCGCCAAAAATGTGACAATGTCCATCGTGGAGTTGGACGATGTGACATCTAATGCAATTCTATTTTTTATTATTTTATCATATGTCACGCTCGCAGACGCACATCTTCAGTTCTCAGTGAGCTTGCTTGCTTACTTTGATTTTCAGTTTTAAATAGCACTTGGTTATAATAGATCATTTTGTGGCTGTAGCATTATTTAAAACTCGGAATTTCCTTTAACTGCATGGGACTAAAGGTTCTTTCTTTGTTTTTTTCCATACAAGAAACATACAAATTATTTTGAATTGTTATTCGTCAGAAATCAAATTTTCACTCAGTTATTTAAGATTTGGTGAAGCAATAATAGAGCATTTTGTTTACAATTTTAAACCTCTACATGCTTTTTGTGTATACAAGAAAATGTGCACTGTTCTGCATGGTTTACACTTCAGAAATGAAAAAGTCTTTAATCAAATGTAAACTTGATAATCACGAGAAAACAAATCACGAACTCAGTGTTGTGAATCGAATTGTGAGCAGTGTATCGTTACACCCCTCCTTGAGTTTGTTAAATTTGGTACGAATATTAGCATTCAGTTCATTTAACGTGGAGACATTCTCACTATTAAGTCACAAAGTTTGAAGTATGAGGTCAAAAAGAGAAGTTTATCAATTCAGATTATTTTTATAGAAGCGTTCTCACGTCATCATGCCAGAGATCACTCAAGTCTACAGTGGGACAAAAAAGTATTTGGTCAGCCACTGATTGTGCAAGTTCTCCTACTTAGAAAGACGAGAGAGGTCTGTCATTTTCATCATAGGTACACTTCCACTATGAGAGACAACATGATAAAAAAAATACAGGAAATCACATTTGTAGGATTTTTAAAGAATTTAATTGTAAATTATGGTGGAAAATAAAGTATTTGGTCAGTAACGAAAGTTCAACTCAATTCTTTGTAACATAACCTTTGTTGGCAATGACAGAGGTCAAACATTTCCTGTAAGTCTTCACCAGGTTGGCACACACTGTAGCTGGTATTTTGGCCCATTCCTCCATGCAGATCTCCTCTAGAGCAGTGATGTTTTGGGGCAACACGGACTTTCAACTCCCTCCACAAATGTTCTATGGGGCTGAGGTCTGGAGACTGGCTAGGCCCACTCCAGGACCTTGCAATGCTTTTTATGGAGCCACTCTTCATTTGCCCGACGTTTGTGGTTTGGGATCATTGTCATGCTGGAAGACCCACCACGTTCCTCTTCAATGCTCTCACTAATGGAAAGAGGTGTTTTCTAAAAACCTGAATGATACATGGCCAGGCCCCCATTCATTCTTCCCCTTATCACGGATCCGTCGTCCCTGTCCCCTCTGCAGAAAAACAAGCCCCAAAGCTGATGTTTCCACCACCCCATGCTTCAACAGCAGTATGGTGTTCTTGGGATGCAACTCAGCATTCTTCTTCCTCCAAACACAATGAGTTGAGTTTTTACCAAAAAGTTCTATTTTGTTTTCATCTGACCACATGATATTCTCCCAATCCTCTTCTGGATCATCCATATGCTCTCTGGCAAACTTCAGACGGGCCTGGACATGTACTGGCTTAAGCAGGGGAGCACGCCTGGCACTGCAGGATTGGAGTCCCCGGGTCCCTCATGAGGCTGTGGACAGGTGTCTTTTATACAGATAACGAGGTCAAACAGGTGCCATTAATACAGGTAACCAGTGGAGGACAGAAGAGCTTCTTAAAGAAGAAGTTACAGGTCTGTGAGAGCCAGAAATCTTGCTTGTTTGTGGGTGACCAAATACTTATTTTCCACCATGATTTACAATTAAATTCTCTAAAAATCCTACAATGTGATTTCTTGGATTTTTTTTCTCATTTTGTCTCCCTATGATGCAAATTACAGACCTCTCTGATCTTTCTAAGTAGGAGATCTTGCACAATCAGTGGCTGACTAAATACTATTTTGCCCCACTGTACATCGCTCCAGCTAATTTCTGAGACTTTGGTTCAGCGATAACAGGAAGGTCTTCAATCACAGGATTGCCGACTCCCAACTAAGGGTGGTTTCATAACCAAGAAAGTGCTGCACATCAGAACGTGCCGATACAGCAGCTTCTGTGCCCTGAATCAGCTCGAACTGTGAGTGCCTTAGAGGATGGTACAGCACGTCAACCTACCCTCTTTAATTTATCTGCGATTTGATGTAGGATTTAAAATGACATGCCCACACTGTTTAGAAAAGGATACAGATTTAAAAATGAAGTTTTTCTCTCTGGCTTGGCCTAGTTAACAGACTGAGTGTAACTTCTAAAACATAACCAGACATAAATGGGACATTCGTTTTGTTTCATGTAGAAAGTGCAAGTTGCCACAGTGGACCAGGAAGCTGCTATCGCACGCGCCGGGAACTACACCGAGCTAAAAATACTCTCGTTATCAGGACCTACGGCAACTTCAAGCATGTTGGTGCACTCGCTCACACACGCACAAATGCACTCACGCACCCGCACACAAATAAAGACTACCTGTGCTAGGACATTTAGATCCAACCATGCCGTCTAATGCAAAACGTGTGGGCACTTCTGGACAAATGACTGTCTTTGTTTTCTAAATTAAAACTTGACGACTAAGAAGTCGAGCACGGGGATAAGGCCTTACAGGAACGATAGTGGATCTTCTGTAAAGGTGGTCAAGCTTGTTGGTCGCCTGATGTGTTGCTGGATGGATAGATGGATGGATTCATCAGAGTGGGAGATGGTAGATAAATGGATGTCTGGATATATGGTGTATGATATGGTAAAAATATTATATTGCAATATTTAAAGACATTTTCACAACATTTATCACGATACAGGTGATCGCAGACGGCATGCATCAGTAGCGACTGATTCTTAAAAACTTACAAGTATTTTTTATTCAAAAGGTGCTGCTCTTCATCCAATTAAACACGATTAATTAGACCATTGATAATGGAACATGCAGGCGCTCAGTGTTCTTTAAGCACCGATGATATCCTAAATATGAATTGGAAAAGCATCATCTATCACGGGTACAAAGACCTGGGGTTGAAAAACTTTCTCATGAAAGTTGGAATGAAAGCGAGTCGTATTTATGACGCACGGTTGGCATTGCCCCACCCTGCCCACGGCCTAACGTACCTAACTAGAAATCTTTTAACGAGGCTTTGATGCACTGCATTGTTCTCCCATAATGCATCAAACACTCTGAGATCAGTGGAACCAACAATACAATTAATTTTCGACTCTTTGATGATGACAACAAAGTCTGACATGAACAAATCAAAGAGTGAAAGCACAAGAACATTAATTGCTGCCAAATCTCCAGTGTATGGCTCAGCCAAAACATTAAAACCACTTGCTCTGGTACGATGGTTAGATCGGTGTTACACATCAAATTCACATCCACATGAACCATCAGACCCGGCTTTCCCAACAGAACGTTAACCTAGAGCGAGATCCAATGCTCCAAGGTCCAGTTCTGATACTCGTGCGCCCATGCTTTCTACTATGGACATAAAAAACAAACAAACAGAACGAACTGTTTACACAATTGTTATGTTATCTTTAAGTCTTCCTGACCCGATTCCTGATTTACTGACTGTCAGATGGTCACAAGACTCTGCCCCATAAGCAGTTGACCAATCATCATTCAATCGAGCGACTTACAAGGACCCAACAGTGACAGCTTTGCAGAGGTGGGATTTGAAGCCTGGACCTTTTGGTACATAGTCCAGTACCTTAATCGCTAGGCTACCACAGTCCACAAAATTTTTGCAGACAACCTTATCCAGAGTGACTTTCAACTGGATTCTTTACAATTGGACCCAATTGCGGAAGCCTGGCAGAGTTGGGATTTGAACCCTGGCCCTTCTGGTCCATAGTCCTGTATCTTAACTGCTAAGCCACCACAGACCCATAGTGTCTTAACCCATAAATATTGTGGTCCTTGCTCAAGGACCCAACAGTGGCAGGTTGGCAGAGGTGGAATGTGAACCCTGGACCCTCTGATTCTGTTTCGCTCTTAGATTTATCATCTACGCCGCCCAAGGAGGTGGTCCCTTTTTGAGTCTTGGTCCTCCCAAGGTTTCTTCCTATAACACTCAGGGAGTTTTTCCTTGCCACTGTCGCCCTAGGCTTGCTCAATTTGGGATTGGACGTAGTTATTAGGAGATAATCTAAACTTGTAAAGTTGCTTTGAGACAATGCTCCATTGTAAAAAGCGCTATATAAATAGATCTGACTTGACTTGATTCATAGTCCAGTACCCTAACCACTAAGCCACCACAGTCCCATAGGATCTTCTGTGTAAAACATGCCCACTCACACTCTATTCGCTGCCGTTGTCCAGTCGGCATTCATCTTTCATCCCTATTCAATCTGTGGCTATACGAACATGCAATAGACACCCAGGCACACGCCGGCTTGAGTGTCTATTAGTGTGGTGTCTTCAAAGAGATGGCATGCATTCTGCACCGTTCATCAGGAGTTTGAGTTTAATATACAAACTATAAATATTGCAGTGTGATATCTCGTCATTGCTTCACTAAAATATGGAATTCCACCTAGATGCATTGGTAAACATTTCCCTGCTGCGTTTTAAAGGTAGAGTATAGATTTAAATTGCATGTGCTGCCAATATTTAAGTAAGAACAGACTTGGGGAAAAGTTTGTAGTTTACAGTTATGTTTGGCGAACTTATTAAAAAGACAAAATTTCATAAAAGCTTTAGAGAGAAGAAGCTGCATAACATAACATTTCCACATTTGTAATGTGTAAAAGTTTAGGCACCTCTCCAGATCATATTGGTTATCGTTTGGTTTATTGCTTATTGTTTAAGGTGCCGAAACTTAACTGACTTGTTAAAGCTTAATTAATATTTAAACAGTACATTAAGTTGTTTCCATCACAGGCCTCTTATCAATTAGAAAATCCACTACCGGGCCACCCCCCGGGTCAAATGTCTCTACACCGTGTCCCCTTCATCCCTGACTCACATGCGGTAGATCTCACGTTGCGTCAGCACGGCGTTCTCCACGAAATATGGCAGCATGGTGAGCACGGCCCGCCGGTGGCAGCCCAGCGCCAAGTGCATCCTGCTGGAACCACCGCTGCCTGCTGATGGCTGGCCCCAAAACACGGCAAGAGAGTGAGCGCTCGCTAGATCCGGCTGGAGAAAATGTTCCTGTGTGAGCAAGTTCCTTCTGGACTGAGAATGTGTATTCACTCCTGCTTCCCTCCCTCCCTCCCTCCCGCTCCCTCTCTCAGACACTCGCTCTCACTCTCTGATAAACCTGATTTCGTCTTCTCAGTCTGACTGACTGGTGGAATCTCCACCCCGGAGCCTGGGGCAGGGCATGTCTCTCTCTCTCTGTCTCTCTCACACTCACACACAGCTGATCTGGCAGCACCAACAAATCTTCTGAAATGCAGGTCAGTTTCTTTTACAGCTCTGACGTCTGAACAGGCTCTCTCAGGCTGTAATATAACAGCTGGACTAAAGAAGAAGGGAGAGAGACAGAGAGACGGGGAGAGAAAGAGATGGTCTCTGAAAGAAAGTGTTCATCCACTCAGACACAGCCCGTCCTCTGACTCATGGGAAACAAAGAAAACCAAAACTGAACAAACCTCGACGGCAAAAGCTGCTACAAGATGGTCCAACACACTTGCTGTTTGGTTCTTTTTGCAAAGTCTGGGCACGGGTTTGCCAGTAAATGAAAACCTGTACTAATAAAAGGCTTGTTGACAAACAAACACTAAAAATAAGTCAATAAAAATCAAAGTCGGTCCTTAAAGGGCGTTCACAGCTCTTATCGGTAACAAGTCAGGTTGAAGGACATGGGATACTTGCTGGAAGGTTGTGATATCAAATCCTAGCTCTTCCAGTCATGCAGTTCCCTTGAGCAAGACCCTTAAGGCTTTTTCACCAAGTAAAAGTCCACAAGAAAAACAACGGAAGTGATTTTTGGACCTTCACACCAAGTCTGACGCGTTTTTCTTTTATCTAAACACTCTGAAACCTCCCTGTCCACTTTTGCCTTCTTTAATTCCCCTTCTCTTAATGCGTGTCACCATGTCTTTTTCACATCGTCAACTTAAAAAAAATAAACACAAGTGAAGATCAGTGCAGAAGCTCTAGTTTGTTTTTGAGATCATGAACATTTACACTTTACATTTACAGCATTTTAGCAGACGCCCTTATCCAGGGTGACTTACAATTGATGCAGTCTTACAATCCAAGCAATTGTGGGTTAAGGGTCTTGCTCAAGGACCCAGCAGTGGCAGCTTGGCAGAGGTGGGATTTGAACCCTGGACCTTCTGGTCCAGAGTCCAGTACCTTAACTACCTTAACTACGCTACCACAGTCCACAGTCCCCGAACAGATTAGAATGCTCTTAGATAAATGATCAAACGCTTCCATCCAGTTACTGTGAGCTTTCTCACCATCACTCTCCAGCCTTTCAGTTCTATTCCACCAGATCGTTTCTTTAATATCCATCCATGTTTTTAGAGTCATAAGCTCTTGTGCTCTACTACGCGCAGGACGAGCTGTTCTGCCTGACAACCGAGCTCTGATTGGTCAGCCTGATTTTAACGCATCCAAGCAACGCAGAAAGTAGAACAGGCGCCGATACAAATTTTCCACCGAGTTGCAGTCCGTTGGTTTCGGACTCGGTGAGAAAGACGGCGTTAATATTCGTGCGCTCTTTTACAAAACTTGACGTGCATATTTTCGTCTGTAAATAACGGACTCGGTGTGAATGACTTCAAACGACAACACCTCAGCTGTGTTTGGCGCGTAAACAAAAGAATAACCGACATTTTCAGCACTTCCATTTCAGTAACGCAGTACAGACTCCGCCCACAAGTGGTGCTTCTTTATTTAGATAATTACTAGTTTATTTAACTTATTTAGTGTGTTTTTTGGATACATTTTCTGTAGATCGAGGTGAAGAACACGCAAAGGAAAGCTTTTTTCTTACACACACAGGCATAAACTGCTGTATTCAGTAGGCCCTTCCACTAACTGTGTATTACTGAAGCTAAACAGTTCTAACACTACACCTAACCCAAATTTGTTTTGATCCTAAAACTGCAGGGCTTATTATTATTATTTTTTAGAAATGATGTGTTGATGAGGACCAGCCAAAAGCTGGCACCCCATTGAGAACACAAAAACCTACAGTGACTCTTCTTATTGGGCTAACTATCCCTACTCACTCATTTCTTACTCTATATGCTATAGATTATTATTCTCTATTGTTTACTTTTATTTCATTTTAGCCTATATATTATTCTATTCTAATTTTACGTAGTGTGTTTTCTTTACATATATTCTTTAATTCTTATATTTAACATCCAGGCTACCCAAGGAGGTCGGGTCCCTATTTGAGTCTTGGTCCTCCCAAGGTTTCTTTCCTGTAACGTTTGGGGAGTTTTTCTTGCCACTGTTGCCTCAGGTTTACTCAACTAGAGCTTTGACCCCAAATGTTTGTAAAGACATTTGTTGAGACAATGCTGTGTTGTAAAAAGCGCTATATGAATAAATTTTACTTGACTTTTTAGCCAATGCTGGACACTCAGTCCTCAGAATGACTAAAACACACACACACACACACACACACACAGATTACAGGCCAACTAATGGAAACTGATAAGCCTGTGCTGAGGCTACACAGAGCTACAAAGGACACGGACTGGAAGAAACAACGTACAAAAAACCCAAACAAAGCCAACACAAATAAGTGGAATGTTTCCAGCTCTTTTCGCCTCTCGGAAACACCCATTGAGGTCTCTCTTGGAGCAAAGTCTTGACCCACAATGCGATACTAAAGCATGATATTAAGGGAAGAGTTGAATCTTTCAGAGAAGGAGAATGAAGCAGAATACAGAGAGCATGCAGACCTAAAAATGCTTAAGGGGTACAAATAATAGGCCTCTTGTTCCAGTGCCACACAGTGCATCCCAAAATGTATCAGACACACACGTGAACTGATGAGAAAACTTAATTTGACTGACAGGTCACCGGTTATGTACACGTGAGTACGATAAGGTAAGCCAGCACTCCCAGTTAGGACATGTTACAGCTGCTTTCATGGAAAGCAAGACAACCAAAACCTTTTTCTTCACGTTTTAACCCCAGCTTATCCTGGACAGGCCAGTGCAGAACCACAGCGAAGCAGCCATGCTTTGAAAGAAGGAAACCAATTCAAGCTGGATTAAAGCTGGATTAAACCACGGTCTCTAGGTAAACACGAGATCTCCACATCACCCACAACTATGGTTCTTCACTGGCCTACCACATCAGATTTAAAACAGTGCTTCTTGACTGCAGAGCTACAAACAGAACAGCCTCCTCCTGTCTGAAGGCACGAATCAAACCCTGAACGGCAACCTGATCAAATGACGTCCCGTTTGACTGTGAGAAACAAACTTTTGACATTCCTGCTCATTTCAAATAAATATTTTTTTGTTTATTTACTAAATTTAACAAATTGGTACACATGAATCATCTGAAAATCCGCTCTAAAGTTCGTTTATTGATTGTTACCAGCTCTAAGTTCAAAAGCCAGCATCTCTGATGGTATGGGGGTGTGTTAGTGCCCATGGCATGGGTAACTTGTACATCTGTGGAGGCACCATTAATGCTGAAAGGTACATACAGGTTTTGGAGCAGCAATCTTTTTCTGGGATGTCCCTGCTTATTTCAGCAAAACGATACCAAGCCACATTCTGCACGTGTTACAACAGGGTGGCTTGATAGTAAAAGAGTGCGGGTACTAGATTGGCCTGCCTGCAGTCCAGACCTGTCTCCCATAGAAAATGTGTGGTGCATTATGAAGTGCAAAATACGACAACGGAGACCCCGGACTGTTGAGCAACTGAAGTTGTACATCAAGCAAGAATGAGAAAGAATTCCACCTACAAAGCTTCAACAATGATTGTCCTCAGTTCCCGAACACTTACTGAGTGTTGTTAACAGGAAAGGTGATGTAACACAGTGGTAAACATGCTCCTGTCCCAACTGTTTTTGGAATGCGTTGCAGGCATTACATTAAAAATGAGTGAACACTTGCAAAAATCATAAAGTTTATCCATTTGAACAGTAAATATATTGTCTTTGTAGTGTATTCCACTAGACGTGTTCTGTTTTTATTTATGTTTTACACAACGTCCCAACTTCATTGGAATTGGGGTTGTATGTTCTGTCCAGGTCGGCTGCCAGTAGCATCATCTATCAACTATTTTCTTCTCGACTGACTCAGTAATACTATATGTTTACTTACATAATAAAAAGTTAAATGCGACTTTAAGGTGCTGTGGCTCCAAAAAACTCGGGTGGCTAAAACATTAGCATTAGCACGATCTCCTTATACGTAAAGGTTAAGGAGCTTGTAATGACCACATTCCACAGGATACAAAAACCCCTCACAGATTAGAACTGCTTTAATGAGTAGGATAAGACGACTGACATGTTCCTAGAACTGAAGAATTCGCATTTAAGGAGCTAGTGTTAGTACAGAAAGGCTTATCATATTAAAGCAGGACTCAAATGATAAGCATGAAGCCCTGTGTAATTGGATCGCATATTTTCCTTACATAATTATGCAACAGCTGCACTAAACACACGCCGGCTTCATGCCAAAAGTCCTCACGCACCCCGAAGCGCACACTCTGATACGAGCGCTCGCCCAAACAAAACACAGATATCCGTGCTTGTCTGCTCCAGCCTCTATTCCCACATGGAGAAATCACGGTCGGGCTCACAGCCGCGAGATCAAACTGATAGCATCGTTAACATGTTTCAAACGATTCACCGCAAAACATCGGAGTACAGCAAAAAAATGCTACCACGGCTAAATGGGAACGCTAATAATAAGAACGCTAATAAGGACCAGTTAGCCTGACTTCATGCTTTCGTTCTGTAGGTCTGTAGTACAAGTTAACTTTTCTGCTAACTTTCTATATTAGTGAGATTAGCATCATGCTCGAACAACTCCTTAGAGCATCAAGGCTCTCAGTAAAGCTAAAGAACCTTTGTCAGAACCTTCTTAAAACACATCCTACTCATTCACTTGCTTGCTAAACAGACAAAAATTTGGGAGGCTAAGGGAACTCAGATGAGCATAAACTTAAAACCTTTTAAATTGTTTACACTAAATACAGTGGGGCAAAAAAGTATTTAGTCAGCCACTGATTGGTCAAGTTCTCCTACTTAGAAAGATGAGAGGTCTGTAGTTTTCATCATAGGTACACTTCAATTATGACAGACAAAATGAGAAAAAAAATCCATGAAATCACATTGTAGGATTTTTAAAGAATTTAATTGTAAATCATGGTGGAAAATAAGTATTTGGTCACCCACAAACAAGCAAGATTTCTGGCTCTCACAGACCTGTAACTTCTTCTTTAAGAAGCTCTTCTGTCCTCCACTTGTTACCTGTATTAATGGCACCTGTTTGCCCTCATTATCTGTATAAACGACACCTGTCCACAGCCTCAAACAGTCAGACTCCAAACTCAACCATGGCCAAGACCAAAGAGTTGTCGAAGGACACCAGGACGAAAATCGCAGATCTGCACCAGGCTGGGAAGAGGTGAATTTACAATAGGCAAGCAGGTTGGTGTGAATAAATCAACTGTGGGAGCAACTGTAAGAAAATGGACGACATACAAGACCATTGATAATCTCCCTCAATCTGGGGCACCACACAAGATCTCATCCCGTGGGGTCAAAATGATCATGAGAATGGTGAGCAAAAATCCCAGAACTACACAGAGGGACCTGATGAATGACCTGCAGAGAGCTGGGACCAAAGTAACAAAGGCTACCATCAGTAACACACTACGCCGAGAGGGACTCAGATCCTGCAGTGCCAGGCGTGTCCCCCTGCTTAAGCCAGTACATGCCCAGGCTCGTCTGAAGTTTTCCAGAGAGCATATGGATGATCCAGAAGAGGATTGGGAGAATGAAACCAATCCTCAAAGTGTTTGGAGGAAGAAGAATGCGGAGTTGCATCCCAAGAACACCATACCTACTTTGAAGCATGGGGGTGGAAACCTCATGCTTTAGGGCTGTTTTTCTGCAAAGCATTGAGTTGAACTTTTGTTAATGGCCAAATACTTATTTTCCACCATGATTTACAATTAAATGATTTAAAAACTAGGAAATTAAAAAGACTAGGAAATTACTATACATGGTCCTTATACCTGATGTTGGTCTAAGACCTTTGCCCAGTACTGCATACATCATTGAATTGTCATCATAGGTAAAGTGCGTCATACTTAAACAATGTTTACGTTTTGTTTACGCAACGACCGCACTGTAACGCAACTGGCCATGTCTGAGGGAGGAGATTCCAGTCAGGGGATCATCCTCTGTTGCTGCCACAGCAAGCTCTTACCAGGAAAAGTCAAGCAAAAAAATTGCACTGGCACTGTATTTGAACTGCCAGATTGAAACAGCCACAGAAATAAACAAACATGAATTTGACACCATCTGAGCTCTACACTGAATCTATGGGAATGAAACGACATGTAGTCAGACTCTGCTGGAGCCTAACATACAGAGCCATTTTATCTAAGGGACATCCACAGATTTTGGTATCTGCACAGAGAAAAGGAAAAATAAATGCGTAGATGGCACCCAAGGGGTGGAGCGTACATCTCATGGTGGTAATAATAACAACAATAATTCACTCTGATTACAACCCCTGCTACATCCTTAGAACCTAAGGCAAGATCAGTACAAGCCAATTTTTCCATTCGTCTTTTCATTATGTATGCAGGATGGAATTTGTGAGGCTGCATACGGTGTAACTGCCTTTTTTTTCATTATGCAATACCAAGTTATTCCTTCAGGGATCGATGAGATCAACAGAGTGCAGGTCTGAACCCGTCATTGTCATCTCCGCTTCTGTATATGACCATTATGTCAAATGTGAAGAATTCGACTGTTTATTCAGTTTATTACCACGAGGAGAAGATGGTGCAATCGAAAGCTGCAATACAGAATGTTCAGCCAGAGAGAAGGTAGCTCTGTGCATGTTTGGAAAAAAACATGACGTCATTTTCAATCGCTACCAATTTGTTTTTTAGCAGAGGTGAGCCACTGTTTGGCGTTCGCTTATAAGTGGCATAGGCAAAATGTAGACATTTGTCACTGCCAAGAAGTGACTAGCTTTTGCAAGAGTTTACTGCAGTTACCCCAGAACGTGCTACATTGGAGACTTCATGTCATTTTGAACAAAACATCTGGGAGTTGTACCCACGTTCCTTGTTCAGACATGTCTGTGGACTATGGTAGCCTAGTGGTTAAGATACTGGACTCTGGACCAGAAGGTCCAGGGTTCAAATCCCACCTCTGCCAAGCTGCCACTGTTTGGTCCTTGAGCAAGATCCTTAACCCAGACTGTACCAATTGTAAGCCGCTCTGGATAAGGGGGTCTGCTAAATGCTGTAAATGTAATTGTGTCCAGCCAGACAGGAGTCTCAAAATATGGTCTCCCCAGTGATGTTCTAACATATTGGACCACTATGCCATCCAAGAGCCAGGTTCAAACAAATAGCCATTCCTTACGATATCATGTACAGGCAGCTATTTTTAAGGTACTGGACTATGCACCAGAAGGTCCAGGGTTCAAATCCCACCTTTGCCGAGCTGCCACTGTTGGGTCCTTGAGCAAGACCCTTAACCCACAATTTCTTGGATTGTAAAGGTTGTACCAGTTGTAAGTCGCTCTGGATAAGAGCATATGGTAAATGCCATAAAAGTAATGTAAATGTACAGAATTATTGGCACTCTTGGTAAAGACGGGTAATATTTGACAAAGGAAGATTGTCTTAATCTCGCACATCTCACATTTTTTACCCATCATTACTAGGGGTGTCACAATACACATAGTAATATTCATTTTTTTCGATACGGGGGTTGATACGATACGAGTCTTGAATCGAATACGTTAAGATTTTATTTTTAAAAAACATTACTGAGCCGTTCGTCAACTGGCGCTACTGAGAAGTAGTCATTTGCATAGCAGAAACGCCAGCCACAGTTCTAGACCAACAGCGACATCTAGCGGCAGGTTATGTAACACTTGATCCAAGATTCAATCCCTGCTCCTAGATACAGTAAGTAAGGAAAGAGTATATAATATCACCACAGAGATTTGAAGCATTGGGCAGCATCAGAAACAGGTAAGCTTGATGCCGTTTTTGTTAATGTGAGGAAATAGAAACTCAAATATAATAAATACGTTTTCATTCAATTTATCTCTACAGTGCAAAGCTAGAGAGATAATGGAGACAAATCCTTCAGAAGAGAGTTTGGACCCTGAGGTGCCTGGACAATGCCCTTCAAAATAGAAATCAGCAATTTCAGAGCTCTTTGATGATTATTTTGAACCCACACATGTTCCAAGCATGGAGAGCAAGAAGTTGTATTGGCCTCTGTGATCTCTACATTAAAAAGGGACTTGAAATCAAAATTCTTTTCTATCGAAAATAGATCGTATCGTGGAGCAAAAGCAGCAATACGTATCGTATCATGAAATTTCTGTACTGTTGCACCCCTAATCTTCACTAAGAGTGCCAATCATTCCGGGCTGTAAGTGTCACTGGTCAGTAAAAAATACCATAACAAGTCTCAACGTTCATCCATACTGAATATGAGACTGTTGACATACAGAATAGGTTCGAGTCAGACACTGCTGTCTTTGTGCTGAGACTCAGCAGCCTGAGAATCACTGACCTCTTTTCCTGTATCCTGTTTTTGAGAAAAGAGAAAAGCACCGATTCTGCGACCCACCAGAGACGCAGGACGAGGAAGACAGAAGGCAAGAAGAACAATCGTGCCTTTGCTTTCCAGATTAACTTTTTTTAGGTCACAGAGACCTCATGTGCAAAAACAGGACGCTATGTAGGAAGAAAATGGACAGGTTCCAAGAACTATATTCGATAAGCTCTCACCTGGCCACCATAAATCAGTTCGTCAGCATGTGCAACTTCAAGCTGGCTTTCTGGAAAAAAACAGCCATGGCTTTAAATGGGGACATAATCTGTAGGGTTAACAGTGAGACTTCCTTTGTGGTCAGGCTGGTCTTCTTGGGTTCATTTCAATCTGGTACACAAAGACACCACATGAAGCACTAACTGAGAATAATCTGACATTGTGGCTCGACAATACTGGGAAAAATTCACTTTGAGAATTCGCATTGGGTTACTTTACCACAGGAAACCCGGGTGGCGGCTGGAAAGTGGACTGTGGTGGCCCAGCGGTTTAGGTCCTGGACTATTGATCAGAACGTCTAGGGTTCTTAGCACAGCCAAACCAGCCATTGTGGTGGCCTAGTGGTTAAGGTGCAGGACTATGAACCAGAAGGTCCAGGGTTCAAATCCCAGCTCAGCCAAAGCTGCCAATGTTGGGTCCTTGAGCAAGACTCTTATCCCACAATTGCTTGGATTGAAAGACTGTACCAATTGTAAGTCGCTCTGGATAAGGGCGTCTGCTAAATGCTGTAAATGTAAATGTAAAATTTGTTATTATACGAAAGAGTAAAACAAAATTGGTGTATACAAAATCTGCACACCTCTGCCTTTAATCCAGTGGTTCTTCATTCATATGCTACTTTTCGCCATGTCAGGAAACTCTAATAACAGTAACACTGGAATGGAATCACCCACAAGTATGGGCCTACAGTGTGTGTATACTGTACAATACATCCTCCGGGAACATAGGCATCCCAGCAAGCACTTCCTGAGGAACCAGTCCTGACCTTCAGCATCCAGACGTCAACCAGACATCCGCTTCCTCTGAACCGGTCTTTATCTTTACTGATAGTGACACTCACATGAACAAAGACTACAGCGATACCCACCGGCTTCAAAACGTCAGTCCATTAAAAAATGCAACAGCAGCAATGGAAAAAGTTTTCACTTAACTTTTAGGGGCTGACCCAGATTCAGAACGTTTTTGGAGTGCTGACTCAGGCTGCTACTCTCCCACGGGAGACTCATTAACGTCCAAACAACAGCTTTTCATGTTCTTGTTAAACTTGTCTCACGCCACTGGTAGTTTAATATTTCATATCCCACCACATTAGGACAAAAGAGTCACTCAGTCTGACGCTTGGACGAAAAGTCAGTTTCATCCAAACGTTAAATTACATGTTGTGTCAAGTTTCTGAATGAAGAGAACATATTCACCCAAGGTTTAATGATCCAATGACCAGTCGGGTTAAGCTCTGAGATTTTATGTGACCCTAAATCATCTGGAGAGGTACCTAAATCGTTGCACAAATTTTACGTCTCATTTTTCCAACACTGGTGCTGGGTTGGAGCAGCATCAATTCGCAGGGCAACCACCATGGAGATCTGGGTTTGTCTTCCAGCCAGGTCAGGCTCACGAGCCTGATCATCTGCACCCTGTGAAGACCCAGCAACCCTGAGCCGACTGAAGGGCATTACACACTGAACGTGGTGCGAAAAAGCAACGCAAATATGCGAAATATTCAGATGCACATTTTCGACTCAAAACTGTACACTCAGGACACGACGCTTTTTTATGGAATTTGGTTCCCTGCGAATTGATGCTGCTCCAACCCAGCACCAGTGTTGGAGAAATGAGATGTAAAATGTGTGCAACGATTTAGGTACCTCTCCAGATGAAAGTCAACTGTAGTAAGACAGAATACATGTGTGTAAATGAAAGGGAGGCAGGTGGAACAGTCAGGCTACAGGGATCAGTGGTCACAAAGGTCCAGGAGTTCAGGTACTTGGGATCAACTGTCCAAGGAAATGGGGAGTGTGGAAAGGAGGTAAAGAAGAGAGTACAGGCAGGATGGAGTGGGTGGAGAAGAGTGTCAGGAGTGCTGTGTGACAAAAGGGTCGCAGCAAAAGTGAAAGGAAAGATTTATAAGAGAGTAGTGAGACCAGCCTTGTTGTATGGCTTAGAGACAGTGGCACTGACAAAGAGACAGGAAGCAGAGTTGGAGGTGGCAGAACTTAAGATGTTGTGGTTCTCTTTAGGAGTGTCTAGGGTGGACAGGATTAGGAATGAGATCATCAGAGGGACAGCACAGGTTGGAAAATTGGGAGACAAAATTCGAGAGGGAAGTTTGAGATGGTTTGGACATGTGCAGAGGAGGGATAGTGGATATATTGGTAGGAGGATGTTGGCGATGGAGCTGCCAGGCAAGAGAGGAGAGGAAGACCAAAGAGGAGTTATTTGGTTGTGGTGAATGAAGATATGCAGGGAGTTGGGGTGAGAGTAGAGGACGTAGAGGACAGGGTGAGGTGGAAACGTTTAACTCGCTGTGGCGACCCCTGATAAAGGGAGAACCCGAAAGAAGAAGAAGAAGAAGAAGAAGAAGAAGTTCCCAAGACAAACAAGACGCCTTCTTCAAGTGACGAAGACCTTCTTTTGTTGCTCACAGAAATACGCAAATGCCGATATTGGGTACATCTGATTTTGGAAAACAGAGTTTCACCATCTCACACAAGAGCTGAAAATTTTAATGAATTATTTTTGGATTCAAATCAAATAATTTTCCAATTACACATCAAGTTTAAGCTTTTACTCAAATAGAATTTATTATTAATAATACTAACATGTTTATTAACATCATCCTAAACCTTAACATTTTATAAGCGAGTAACTGGCTCTGTGGTTTTGAGGAGAGGGAAGAACAGAGAGCAAAAACGCGAAGACTAAAACATCATGTTTTTACTCAGTCTGGTTCCAGGTGTGAAAAGGCTGCCGGTGGAGCGGCAAGCTGAAAATACAGAAGCTGCTTCATGAGGTGCAGAAGCGACGCTGATTGGTCAGTGAGTTTTTGTAGTCAACAAAAGAAAACAGCATAGCTTTTTTGCCGCATGAGAAATCACGTTTGGTGAGGAAGATACCGACATTATACATGAGCTCGAATTAATTTACCATTTGAATAAATCAGCAGGAGGAAAAGCAGGCCAAAAGGCTGTAATAGGCTTTTAAATTTCTTTCTCAGCCTCGGTTTCCAGCCACATCTGCTGGAGAGGATTTGGGGGATTTTTCCCATTGTTGTTCCCACTCTAGTCTGTTCTATTCCCGGGATCCCCCCGACCACATTTACGATCCTTCTGGTGAGCAAAGAGGAGAGCCTTAATTCAGCAACTGCCTCTGTATAACTCAAACAACAACCCCTTCATCTCACCATCAACTGCAGAACTGCTATGGTGAGAATTAACCCCCGACTACTGGACTTACACTCCCAGTATCCATCCACCAGCTTAGTCGGTGCCTTGACCAGTCAATAGGGGCCACTGTTGCAGTAGTGAAGCACCCAGGACAGACTGAGGCATCACTGAGGCTTGAAAACAGATCTCCATGATGTTAGACAGCTGTTCTTCCTTGTAAAGGTTTCACATACGACGGTAGGCCTGAGCCTTTTAAATCCCTGAACCCTGAACCTCAGAGCTGCAGCCACGGTTTGATAGTGCGTTGCTATTTTTGTCCAACCGCTGTACATTCAGAATTGTTCTTCCAGTTTTCTCTCTCTCACTTATTTGCTATTGGTACAACAAACTTACAGAATGCCACCAATCACCAATCAGAGCCAGACACACATTCCAGCAGGTTCTTACCTCTGATTTAGTCTTCTGTCATCATCGCTGCCAAAATCCTGAAAAGCAAAGCAGAGACGAGCCGTTAGCTTGTCACGCTGCACAGCACAGGTTCCAAAATAATCCCACGTAGCACCAGTTAATCTGGACTTTCAGTGCTCAAATAGGCATGTAATAATCAGTTCTAAAACTGAGGGACCCCCCAGAGTCCTTTCAAGAAACAAAATAAGAAGGCCAGATTTGGAGGATGCATTGTATGTACTTTCCCTGCTAAGGCAACCCCATAATTCTGTTCACCCAAGCGTTCCAGGAAAGCCT
The DNA here is from genome assembly GCA_025084515.1 of Ancistrus triradiatus. Classification (NCBI taxonomy): domain Eukaryota; kingdom Metazoa; phylum Chordata; class Actinopteri; order Siluriformes; family Loricariidae; genus Ancistrus; species Ancistrus triradiatus. The sequence goes on from JAJAGP010001173.1 coordinate 139,772, forward strand.
GAGAAACACAGTGGAAAGGACCAAGACTTGGACTGCTATATTTTTAGCAATGCCATGTTTTAGTAATGCAATATGCAGGAACAAACATTTAGCTCCCGGTCAATCGGTGCCATGTAAACACCTTGTATGTATACAGCAATTAACTGTAGCCTATTGTTGTGCAAATGCTTCATCATTTGAAAGGGAAGCCCTACAGGACTACTGACCACATACTGTTTGGGCGATGGACCGCTCTCAATCTCAACACAGGTCAGCCAAAACAATCTGACCACTCCCAGGACGAATAATGAATCGAATCGTAATTGTATTGTATGTATCTGATTATTCAAGTGGTCATGTAAGCAGCATACTCTGATTACTATGTGGATTAAGGCCTAGAAATCGGATTATGAAATCCCAAACAGAGAGCAGGATTTGAGCTCAGTAATCAGATTTTATTAGCGCATGTATCTCCTTACTCTGATTTCAATCGGTTTTATCAGTCTGCGCATGCACACAAGCTTAGCCGGACAGAGTGTAGGGCTGCCCCAGAAACGGCTAGCAGAATCAAACATGATTGGCAGGTCCACTTATTCTGATTGACTTTCAGCTTAACTTTCTATAAAGTCGATTACAAATATTGGTAGTTGCTGGTTCCAGGCTTTTGGGGATGTTTCTAAAGTGTATTGCTTATTTGGGCTCCCTCATGCAAGTTGGTTTTGTTCAACATCTAGTTTTGCCCCACTGTATATATACAGTGCCTTGCAAAAGTATTCGGCCCCCTTGAACTTTTCAACCTTTTGCCACATTTCAGGCTTCAAACATAAAGATATGAAATTGTAATTTTTTGTGAAGAATCAACAACAAGTGGGACACAATCCTGAAGTGGAACGAAATTTATTGGATATTTTAAACTTTTTAAAAAAAATAAAAAACTGAAAAGTGGGGCGTGCAAAATTATTCGGCCCCTTTACTTTCAGTGCAGCAAACTCACTCCAGAAGTTCAGTGAGGATCTCTGAATGATCCAATATTGACCTAAATGACTGATGATGATAAATAGAATCCACCTGTGTGTAATCAAGTCTCTGTATAAATGCACATGCTCTGTGATAGTCTCAGAGTTCTGTTTAAAGCGCAGAGAGCATCATGAAAACCAAGGAACACACCAGGCAGGTCCGAGATACTGCTGTGGAGACGTTTAAAAGCGGATTTGGATACAAAAAAGATTTCCCAAGCTTTAAACATCTCAAGGAGCACTGTGCAAGCGATCATATTGAAATGGAAGGAGTATCAGACCACTGCAAATCTACCAAGACCCGTCCCTCTAAAACTTTCAGCTCAAACAAGGAGAAGACTGATCAGAGATGCAGCCAAGAGGCCCATGATCACTCTGGATGAACTGCAGAGATCTACAGCTGAGGTGGGAGACTCTGTCCATAGGACACAACAATCAGTCGTACACTGCACAAATCTGGCCTTTTATGGAGAGTGGCAAGAAGCCATCTGGGAGACACACCAAACATGTGGAAGAAGGTGCTCTGGTCAGACGAACTTTTTGGCCACAATGCAAAACGTTATGTTTGGCGTAAAAGCAACACAGCTCATCACCCTGAACGCACCATCCCCACTTCAACATGGTGGTGGCAGCATCATGGTTTGGGCCTGCTTTTCTTCAGCAGGGACAGGGAAGATGGTTTTTTTTAAAATTGGTGGGAAGATGGATGGAGCCAAATACAGGACCATTCTGGAAGAAAACCTGTTGGAGTCTGCAAAAGACCTGAGACTGGGACGGAGATGTATCTTCCAACAAGACAATGATCCAAAACATAAAGCAAAATCTACAATGGAGTGGTTCACAAATAAACGTATCCAGGTGTTAGAATGGCCAAGTCAAAGTCCAGACCTGAATATAATGGAGAATCTGTGGAAAGAAGCTGAAAACTGCTGTTCACAAACGCTCTCCATCCAACCTCACTGAGCTCAAGCTGTTTTGCAAGGAAGAATGGGCAAAAATTTCATTCTCTCAATGTGCAAAACTGATAGAGACATACCCCAAGCGACTTGCAGCTGTAATCGCAGCAAAAGGTGGTGCTGCAAAGTATTAACGCAAGGGGGCCGAATAATTTTGCACGCCCCACTTTTCAGTTTTTTATTTTAAAAAAAAGTTTTAAATATCCAATACATTTCGTTCCACTTCACGATTGTGTCCCACTTGTTGTTGATTCCTCACAAAAAAATTACAATTTCATATCTTTATGTTTAAAGCCTGAAATGTGGCAAAAGGTTGAAAAGTTCAAGGGGGCCGAATACTTTTGCAAGCCACTGTATATACACTGATCAAATGGTCACTCTGTCATGGTAATTTGGGCTGTTTTTGTTTTTGGTGCTTTTTTTAAAGCAAGTTCTCTTCTTTTGGACTTGTTTCCACAGACCTGATTGCTTGTTTCTCTCGCAGGATCTGGCAACCCTGGATTAAATGCAGCACCTGCAAAATGGCTAAGGACTGTGCATGACAAACCCAGGAGATCAGCAGTTACAAAAATACTCCAAGCAGCCCACCCGGCACCAACAACCATGCAACGGTCAAAATCAGTGTGTGTGTACAGGAGATCAGGAGATATTTACATGTGTGTGTGTTACTAGAGCAAACGTAAGTGCACCAGCAGATGCCAAAAACAAGAACAGGTTTTCTATTTTTTGCTCGTGAAGCATGGCGTAATGTTGTTGGAAGATTACAGACAATACTGTCTCACGTCCAGCTTTGTGGTTGTGTAAAGACTCTACTGTATAAAAATGTTATAACAGTGAAACACAACACTGCTATAACATCTGAGGGCTCTGCCACTTTTCTGAGGCCAGAGCGCAGACCTAAAAAGGCACATGGCTGCACCGAAACAAACACGGCTTCATCATAACAATATGAGATTTAAAAATAGTTCCTCATTGTGTGTGGAAGGTAGAACACCAGTGATTAGATTACCAACCACAACAGGAACAACGCAAATAAAAAAACAGGTATGACGACTAGGTACAGATTCTCCTTCATCTGGTGGGAAAGGACTCGGATTGAACTGAGACACTTTACCACAAATGTGATGCTGCACCATGCTTTAGCTGTGAAATTGCATATCTGTGTGTCTGTGTGTCTCAACTCCACAATATCCCTAATACTTTATTATGTATATTCCGGGATGGAAGATGCAAATTTCATTTCAGTTTTATTTCATTGCAGACAGTGTGAACCCAAGATATCTTCTGGTCAACTTCATTTCATGTGTTAATAAACATCCATTCCTGCATTTCAGACCTGCGACACATTCCAATGAAGGTTTAGGGAAAAAAACTAAATAATGAGGTGATTTAAAACTTTGGTACGTATCCACAAAAGGTTGAGTCTTTGAGGCACAAAGGTGGGCAGAGGATCTCCAGTTTATCAAGAAATGTGTAAGAAAAGTATTGAAATGTTTAAAACAATGTTCCTCAAAGAAAGACTGGAAGGGATTTACATATTTCAGTCCTAACTTTCTCTGATTTGGCTCGTTTTGCATTGTCTTTGTTGAAAAATGCACAGACGTCCCTGGAAAAGACGTCGTCTTGAAGGCGGCTTATGTTGCTCTAAAATCTAAGTACACTTTTCTGCATTAAAGCTGCATCATAATGTAAATCTGTCTATTATTATTATTATTTTTTTATTTTTCCATACCGTTCCAACTTCTTTCTGATTGTAGGTGGTAACATGCTAGCCCCCCAGCGTGGAGACCCAGGTTCCGAGTCATGTCATGACAGTGTTTGGTTCGTATTCAAGACGCCAGGCGTTACTGTGCTTTTTGTGAGAATGTGGATCTTATGCCCTCTAGTGGTCAAATACGCAACCTGCAGCAACAAAGTACAGTGTGTACATTATCCTCTTTCGGACGCTCCCGTTAGGGGTCGCCACCGCTGAACAACCACAAAGTTTTGACGCATTTTTTTGTGTTGTTGTGCTTTATTTTTTCGCTGGATGCTCTTCCTGATGCAACCCTTACCTGGGGTTGTGATGTCTTGTGCAAAAGTTTGAGCACCCCTAGTCAAACTAGGTTTGGTTCATTTTCCAAACGCAACCTGTAGAGTGAAAATGAACCCTGGTCTGTGCAAACCTTTGTGCATCACCATGGAAACTCAGGTTCGACTCCCAGCAGTGCCTTTCAGCCAGGTCGGGCATCAATCGGGCACAAGTCTCCGACTCTGAACCCCAGGCGTGAATGAGTTAGTGAGTCAGATATTTTGCATCACAAAATAATGAGACAGTGTGTCGAAATTATGAAACAACTAGACAAACATTAAAAAACAAAGTATTTTCAGATCAGTCATGTTAAACCTTGTTCCCTGTAGAGGTTCTGTGAGCAGGGGTGTTCAAACTTGCGCATAATCTCCAAATAAATACTAATGATTAGCCCCTAAATCTCAGCGACAACAGAGTCAAACGTTTATTACCTTCTCCTGCATCTTCTAAAGAGCACATTCTTTACACACTCCCAGTCTCTCACTTTCCGATCACCCATCCATCGTTCTCACTTCCTGTCTGCGACCCAGCCCTGTTCCATTATCCTGTCTCTCCATCACTCTGTCTACCCAACCACCTCTCTCTCACTCTCTCACTCTCTTTCTGTGTGTGTAGAGATGACGTCATTGCAGATGGACGTTCCTCTGCTGGATGGATTGTCTTCATGTGTAAGGAGTTGTAACAATGGACCGGCCTCACCCTCACTACGGACAGTCCATTTCACTCATGGGGGGAGGGAACAGCCAAACCCACCCCCTTTATCCTCAAAAAAAAGCATTACCGTCCTTTAGAGGAGCAGCAGAACCTTCAGGAAATGATCATGGATCAATAAACTCAAAAAAGATTTCAATTGGGCTCCATAGATGGTTTTTCTGTGTGATATATAGTAATTTACTATTAGAATAAACACTAAATGCATTGATGGGATTGTGTCTCGAAATAAAGAGGTAGTTTTTCAGATTGACCGGATTGTGCCTTAAATTTATGAGATAGTGTCTCATAAAAGGTTACTGGCTCAACTTAACAAGATGGTGTCCCAACTGACCAAAGACAGTGTCTCAAAATGAATGAGTCAGGGTCAGACAGCATCTAAAGTTAATGGGTTAACTCTAGTTACCTATCATGGGAAAGATTATGAAATCAATGAGACAGTATCTCAAAATTATGAATGTGTACCAAAACAATATCTAAAATACTGTAAAATAATGTACTTGTGTCTCAAACATAATTAGTGTTTACAAATACAATATCCAGATAGCGTCTTAATGAGGTAACGAGTAATGAGATAATGTCTCAAGTTAAATATAGTGTTTCATAATTATTTGAACCTGTCTGAATATAATTATTGTATTAAATGTATTTAAAAGGTCTTAGAAATTAACTTGTTCTCGAGCATAATAATATTGTGTCTCAAAATACTGAAACGGTAGCTTGAAATTATTTTTTAAAAATGGGATAAATTTTAAAAACCGAGTATTTACCAGGCAAAAGGTGGAGCTGGTTAAAGGAGAGACGTTATCATTCAGTAATAATGGAGCTGGCCGGTGCTCGTATACCATGATGTCATTTCTCACTAAATCAATAGCATATTCACATCTGACATAATCTGCTTTGTTTATAATCTGCTTGGTGTGCAGCTCACACCCTCTACTGCTGAAACTCACAATCTGCACTAAAAGATGATGTCAGCTCCATAGACTAATAAGATGACACCACCGTTGAGGATGCTGCTGCACAAAGAGGACATCCGGGCCTACAGAGAGGTAACCTAAGTGCTTCTGTGCCCGGATAGTGCCAGTGCACCGTGACCAAGCTTTAATCCCTGTCCAGATGAATGCCTCATAAAAGCAGACGCTCTGACGCAGCCTTTTGTTGCTAGAAAAATAGTCGTTATGTGTACTGTCAATCCGGTGACAAACGAAAGATGTAGGGTATGTCATGGGTTATGTTACAAATCAAACCGTGTAAGGATGGGCTGCATGAACGAGGAACTGTGTGTGAACATGATTAATGCCTCATTACACTGGCAAATATCGGTGTGTGCATGCAAAGTGAATGGGCCATTGTAAAGGCGAGAACACGGCCAAACCTGTTCAGACAGAACTGTGTGTTACATTCCTTAGCTGATAACATATATTGACAGAGGGGAACAAATCGAACCCTAAAGCAAGAATGCAAACACTGTAGGCGAGCAACGTTGGTTTCTGACAAGTTTGTCCAATAAAATGAAGATTCAAATATTTGGCATTTTAGAAAAGGATCACCTTGCGAACAGTTAAGCATGACAGTTCTTCTAATGTGTGTTGGGTTTGTGTGACAGCCATTGGCGCAAAGTATATTGTAGTGTCCCTCAGCGAAGAAGCTGAAGTGTATACTGATGCATTCTAAAAGGAAGCGTAGGGTACATGCCAAAGCAAGCACAAAAAGACTGCTAGTCTGTACAAGAAACATCCAGAGGCGATGGTTTCTGACAATGCGGATGTTAGTGAATACTGACACGGCGCTCAGACTGTTGCTCTTGGAAGAGCAACTGGTAGCCTAGCGGTTAAGGCACTGGACTCTGGATCAAAAGGTCCAGGGTTCAAATCCCACCTCTGCCAAGCTGCCACTGTTGGCTCCTTGAGCAAGACCCTTAACCCACAATTGCTTGGATTGTAAGACTGTATTAACTCTCAGTCGCTCTGGATAAGGGCGTCTGCTAAATGCTGTAATGTAAATGTTTGGGGAAAGGTTTCCAAGTCAAGTGCACCTTGAAGAACCAGAATCCATATAGAAACCATCCAAAAGCATCCAAAACCATGGATCCATATAGAAACCATCCAAAAGCTCCAAAGAACCATTTTCAGAAGGACTGTGCATACTCAGTAGTCGGAATGATTCTTTTGTTTGTCTCTCAGGGAGAACTATATGTAGAATCCACCAACAGAGGGTTACATAAAGATCTGTTCAGTTCACTAGAATCTTTTTTTATCAAGAACACTTAAGACCTGAAACATTACCGTGAGTACTGAAGTGCCTTATGGTTTTCATTCAGAAGATTCTTCAAATACCAACTATCCAGAGGCCCGAATGTGTGGTGTATAAGGGAAATCGTGGTAAGGGATTATAGACCAGAAATCTGGGGTTTCATAACTGGAGTTGAGAAGGTATGCACTGTAGAAAACCGTCTACTGTTTGTATTACATTACTAAATCCTTAGCACTGAGGTATTTACTCTGTTTACATCTGAGAGGGGCCACGAGAAAGGATGGTGGAGGACAAGGACATTTCAGAGGCCAAGCACACCTCACAAACAATCGAAGATGCGGACGTTGTTTGTTTTCACAAAACCCGACACTGAGCAGAGAAACATTATCTGTAAAGTTTGCTGCTCGATGGTTGTAGTCAGGGTGGCAGCTATAGTAACATTTCTATCTTAAAATGAAGGGGACAAATGAATAACAAAGAGGCTTTAGGCTATATCTTTTGGATGCATCGTCAGGCTGAAACTGTTCTACATAGAACCACTCTTGAGGAAAACTTTTTTTTCTAACAGAACAGTCAACAAAAATTAGTAGAACCATTTTGAGGAGTGAAAAAGTGTATGGGGCTGCAAATTACATGATATAACTCAAGCATTTGTTGTCTAGTCAAGAAATGCTTTGAATTAGAAGAGCAACTTTAGGGCATGGAGAACACTATAGGAGCAGCTATGGGCACCTTTACATCTTTCACATGTTTATTAAGTAGAAATGGTTCTAAATATAACCGTTAAATACTAAAAATAACACTGAGGAACCATTATAATATGTGGGACTGACAGGTAGCTAAGCTAGCAAACCGGCTAGCAATAACAAATGCAGTGACTTAATAAACAAGCCTGCATTAGCAGATTAGGTTATGTATTATAGGGAGCAGAAATTATTACATGACACTCTGTGATGTGTATTGATAATGAAGGCTAGTAATAATAACTGGAAGTAGTTAATCATTAACCAGCATTAACAGGAATTGTAGTCGAGCTTACATTATAGACAAAAAGGATGGATATTATTGTTAATAACCAAAATACGTAATAATCGATCGATTTCATGTTTTAACGTTTCGACTGTTAGCATTGTGAGCACACCCGGGCCTCCTGTACATCCCCGCTGTGTCGTTAAAAATCGTCTCCCGATAAATTGTGCCTCTCCTGTTCCTGTTTCCCGGCTTACCGTCTCAGCGTTGGCGGTGCTGGCGCTGGCCGTGCTGGGGGTTGGAGATCGCTGCAGTGTCACCAGAGCCATGATTTAGACGCCTTATTAATCCAAAATGGTTCACAAAGAGCTTAAAATCGAAGTGCGACCTCGGATCCGACCGAAAACTGCCCGCGAGGCATCACAACCATCTCCCGGGCTGTGATCACGGTGCAGTTTTGCATAGCCCTGAGCCTAGTTTAGTCCAAACTAGCAGCAGCCAGATCTTCTCCAATCATTATATATAATCTAGAACAGCATATTAAAGCCTAATGTTCCTGTATTTAACCGCGGCTGAGCCACGATCCTGAAATTCAATCCCATGCAGAATGAATGATGAGTGCAGCGACGCTGCTGAAGTCACACCGATACTACAGCATCATTAGGGCAGCGCTGAGCAGGCAGAGACCTGATGCTGCTGCTCCCCATGTCTGTCGTCTGGATTCCTGCCCAACCTACTACTCACAGTCACACTGTCGCTGTCAGGATGGCTTCAAGTCAAGTGGCGAATACATGATACTTATAAATACTTAAAGCAGCAACCCTTAAAGCATGGGCGTTTAGAGAATACTTGTTGTACTGGGGTGAGTACAGAATTAAGAGGGGCATGGCTGTACCCTCTGGTTGCCAATCAGGCGTAGGGGAACAACTGTGCATAAAAAAGCCTGTTACATTAAATAAATTGTGATTTAACATCGAAGTGGACATTATTCTGCCATAGGTAAGAAATGAAGAACAAATGAACCCTAAGCATTTTATGAATTGCTTTACATAAACATATACAGTGAGGCAAAAAAGTATTTAGTTAGCCACTGATTGTGCAAGTTCTCCTACTTAGAAAAATTAGAGAGGTCTGTAATTTTCATAAAAGGTACACTTCAACTATGACAGATAAAATAAGAAGAAAAAAAATCCAGGAAATCACATTGTAGGATTTTTAAATAATTTAATTGTAAATCATGGTGGAAAATAAGTATTTGGTCACCCACAAACAAGCAAGATTTCTGGCTCTCACAGACCTGTAACTTCTTCTTTAAGAAGCTCTTCTGTCCTCCACTCATTACCTGTCTTAATGGCACCTGTTTGACCTCATTATTTGTATAAAAGACACCTGTCCACAGCCTCAGACAGTCAGACTCCAAACTCAACCATGACCAAGACCAAGACCAAAGAGCTGTCGAAGGACACCAGGAAGAAAACTGTAGACCTGCACCAGGCTGGGAAGAGTGAATCTACAATAGGCAAGCAGGTTGGTGTGAATAAATCAACTGTGGGAGCAATTGTAATAGTGATGGGAATTCCGGCTCTTTTCAGAGAGCCGCCTCTTTTGGCTCTTTAGATTTCTCTTTGTCTCTGTCTCTCTCTCTCTCTCTCTCTCTCTATATATATAAAACTCGTCTCACAATCAGGAACCGGCTCCCGTCATTCATTTCAAAGAGCTGGCTCCTAGAGCCGGATCGGTCACAACTGACACATCACTAAATTGTAAGACATACAAGACCATTGATAATCTCCCTTGATCTGGGGCTCCACACAAGATCTCATCCCGTGGGGTCAAAATGATCATGAGAACAGTGAGTAAAAATCCCAGAACTACACGGAGGGACCTGATGAATGACCTGCAGAGAGCTGGGACCAAAGTAACAAGGCTACCATCAGTAACACTACGCCCAGAGGGACTCAGATCCTGCAGTGCCAGGCGTGCCCCCCTGCTTAAGCCAGTACATGTCCAGGCCCGTCTGAAGTTTGCCAGAGAGCATATGGATGATCCAGAAGAGGATTGGGAGAATATCATGTGGTCAGATGAAACCAAAATAGAACTTTCTGGTAAAAACTCAACTCGCCGTGTTTGGAGGAAGAAGAATGCCGAGTTGCGCCATACCTACTGTGAAGCATGGGGGTGGAAACCTCATGCTTTGGAGCTGTTTTTCTGCAGAGGGGACAGGACGACTGATCCGTGTTAAGGGAAGAATGAACGGGACCATGTATCGTGAGATTTCAAGCCAAAACCCTCCATCAGTGAAAGCATTGAAGATGGAACATGGCTGGGTCTTCCAGCATGACAATGATCCCAAACACACCGCTCGGGCAACGAAGAAGTGGCTTGAGTTGAACATTTGTTATTGACCAAATACTTATTTTCCACCATAATTTACAATTAAATTTTTTTTAAATCCTACAATGTGATTTTTTTTGTCTCTCATAGTTGAAGTGTAGCTATGATGAAAATTACAGACCTCTCTCATCTTTCTAAGTAGGAGAACTTGCACAATCAGTGGCTGACTAAATACTTTTTTGCCCCACTGTAGCTCTGAGTTATCATTACCTTGCCTGCAGAGTGGCTGACTTTCTTTTAAGTACTTGTAGAGGTCCATTACCGGATGCGAAAAACCAACAGAAACTGTCTTTCCAAGTATTAGCCTCTCAAACGTTTGGAAAGATGCTGGGCATTATGGAAAATGTAGTTCTTCTCAGAAATCCAGGATAAAATTGCCTTTTTACCAATGCAGTTTACTGGGGTCTGTGGGTCTGATGATGCCCCGATGCAAAGCCCCCCACACACAGAACAATATCAGAGCTGAGTGGTTTTAGTACGGTCACTGTTTAGTACCTTAGTTTTCCTTGTAAGAGTTAATGTTTTCATGACACACTGATCATATTACACATATCCCTACACTGCCTACAGGCCAGAGTACACAAATCCATACTTTCTCCACTACACTCTGTAGTCAATCAGCAGTTTTTCTAAGAAATGGAACCAATATGACAAACAACTAGTAAAAATAAGGACGTTATGTATAACAGCATTTACTGAAAGTGTTTGCTCTACCTGAAACAAGACATCACTTTTATTTACATTTATTTATATAGGGTCTTGGGTCAATTCATAAAACCTTTCTATACTAAAGTTATATTCACAAAAACATTTTCGGCATCTGTCAAAAACGTGCTGGTATGGTTGATTTATACAGAAATCATACATACATATAAAATGACATTCAGCATAACCTTACATCAGGTTACAGGAGTCTTTATTTGTTTATATTTAAGCCACTTTTGGCATCAATGGCTAATTGTGACAGGAACAAAGTTACTTTCATACCGGTTCAATTTAGAGTGACCAATTAACCAAAATGCATGTCTTTGGGCTTTGGGAGAAAACCAGAGCACCTGGAGTAAACCCCAAATCAAATCAATAGCCGTTTCTAAAGACCAGAGTCTGAACCCGGCCATGGTTTTTAACCTATAGGTCAGGTGGTGTGATTAAAGACTTTCACCTGCGCCTAGTGAGTTCTGGGATAGGCTCAAGACCCACCTCATCTCCAAGATTAGTGTCAGTGTGTACCATGAGCCCAATGTGCTTTTTGGCCACTGGTTGGTTGAGCAGAACACAGAGGTGGCTGTAAAACCCATCTTCACACAAAACCTCTCAGGGCTTAAATATGAATGTACACCAGAGATTTGTTCTATTAAGCACATAAATAAGTTTATTTAAAACGCCCTGGATTCCACAATGATGCAGACATTCTCCACGCACACCTCAAACCAAGCAGGTCCTCTCCATTTTTTGACCGATGCCAAGAACGTTTTGTGAAAGCTAAGATCTGTGGGACATGAGGCGATCCAGCTGATGGGGAATTGGATCAAAACCATGAGACGGAAGAGAACTGTGATGGAGTCACCACAGAACCAGCTCCCATCGAGGAGGAAACTGGGAACACGAAGACCCTCTGCCTCCTTCCCCGTGCCCAGGCCCTCCTGGCAACTTGAAACACAATTCATACCTCACCTCACCAGAGGTGGGATACGAACCAAGGTGGTGCATTGCTCTGGGAAGCAAAGTTTCACAAGAGCGAACTGAGGCTGAAAGACCAGGACCTGCTCTGTGTTTCTAGGCTCCTCCTCACGACGACCCACCACTGGTTACAGGGTCAGCTTCTCGATGGGGCTGGGTCTGTGACAGGGGTACCCCCTTAAAATAACACATCCTCTGGAGGAAAATTGCAACACTCAGACTGCAGTCTTTAAATTACCACAATTGTAACACACACTTTTCTCCACACACTCTGTCAGTCTCTTTAAGCTATGATCTTCTATCGGAAGAGACGGAAGATGCGAGGTAGGCGGCCATCTTTGCTCGACAGCGCAGCCTGGATGTGCTCGTAAGAGGGAAGCTCAGTCAGATCTCCCAGTGCGGCTACCGCCGGTTTGCTCCGTAACATCCTGGTGGTGACTCTCTTGATGTCGCTGGGTGTAACGTTGCCTAGAACGAGATGGAGTCAGAGTGTGTTTATATTCCCCTAATGATCCGATCAGTTAATCAGCAGTCATATGATCATTCAACTGGTCATGTAAACAGCATACTGTGATGCCCAGATCAGATTAAGGTCTAGAAATCAGATTAAGAAATCCAATAGAGAGATGGATTTTGTCTCAGTCATCTGATTTCTCAGCACATATTCCCTTACTCTGATTCCAGTCAGTTTCCTCAGTCCTAAGTATCGATTCTTATTTATTCTTACACCCTGATCCTGTTTCTCTCTCTCCAATATTCCTGTAAATCGCTTTTGTTCGACCTCTAAAGATAAAGGGAAAATATACAATATTATTTATTATTCTATTAACTGATCAAGTGGTCACTAACATTGTAGTAGGTCTGTTTTTGCTATTCCAATTCCCTTCTCGCCCATTTTTCTATCAAGATCTGGCAACCCTGGAATTAAAAGCAGCATCCGTGAAATGGCTACCCCTTTTTACCACTAACACTTTTTGGGGAGACAGTTTAGAAACAGTACATGCTCAAGGAAATGAAGAAATGAAATAACAACGAATCAATAACAATAAAAACAATTATAAAAAGTTGGAAGTTTCCGTCACATCCTTCCCCGAGTGCGCTCGCATGCTCTTAATAATCAGGGGCCGGATTCAAGAACGTCTCTTAAGAAGAAAAAAAAATCATTCTTAAATGTGTTTTTTCTTAACTTCATTCTTAGGAAAAATTAAGAAACTTTGTTATTCAAATAACTTCTTAAGAATGATCTTTTTTTTCTCGTAACTCCCTTCTTAAGATCAATTCTAAGAACGAGTGGTATTCTTGAACACATTATGTTCTTAAATGTTCTCTTACCCTTACGATAACTTCACTTTTCTAAGGCTGTAAGAGTTGAAGGTAAGCATCGAAAGTTAATACTTAAAATAAGTTAGTTACTGGAAATGAGGCTTACATTTAAAATTAAATGCTTAAAAGCCTTTCAAGTGAAGGTCATCCTTAAAATACAAAGGACTCCATAAGGTACGTTTATGGCAAAGCTTTCTATTTCTTCCTCCATCACCTATTTCTTGAATTTCGTCCATTTTGCCGTCCTCAGAGAGAATTAAACTAATAATGGAAATAATGGTCAATACAAATTCAAAATGTGTTTTACGCAGAATATGGTAAGCTGTAAAAGGCAACGTAGTCTACATAAGAAAGCAATGAAGAGTTTCTTAAGAAAATCTGAAGAAAATTATGATTTTCTTAAGAAAATATCTGAGAACTTAGGTTTTTTTTTCGAGAACTGCATTTAAGAACTTTAGTGGTTTTCTTAAGAAAGCTTTCATGAATCCGGCCCCTGATCACAGTCTGTTACCCAGCTATTCCAGCAGTCATGCATACAGCATACTCCGGTCTAGAAATCAGATTCAGAAATCCAATAAACTGCTGGATTTAGCTCAGCAACTCCGTTTCCTCAGTCTGCGCATGCCCACGAACGTAACATGAGTGTGTAACACGGTTGCCAGGTCTGCTTATTCTTAGACACTTTGTTACCTTTGAGATTCGTTTCCACAGAGCTGACTGTTTGTTTTACTAGCAGAATCTGGCAACCCAGATATCAGATCATCAAGTCCACACAGGCGCACTCGGTGTTACCCAGGTTTGACTCCCGATCCCAGCAAGCTGTCCATGGACTGAAACTATACTCACTGATCAGCGTGCACAGCTCGTGAGGCAGCTTCCGTTTGCCTGTAGCCAGAACCTGGCGTCCGACGTCCTCGAAGATCACGGGTCTGGCCTCCAGATTCATCATCAGCATGGATTTCAGCTGCGTCTTCGCTCTTTCCAGTTCCACCTGCAAACAAACCGGAGTTCCACATAAAGCGTACTCTCTCGGCTACGGATTTAGGGTCCTAAAGCCTTAAGTAGAAACAAACCTCTCCTGCTGTGGTGGCCATCTGGATAAATTCTCGCGTGATTATCTCGACCATTTCACGCACCTACAAAGATAAACACATTATTCAGGCGTGTTCGACCAAACCTGAACCTCATGCTGTTGTCTCTTAGTCTGCACCTGTCTTGGGTCTGCGCTAGCGTGAATGCAGAGCAGGCCGCTGTCCTCGTAGCTGTGGTGGTAGGACGTGGCGTTGTACATCCAGTGATGTCTGACAACCGGGGAACAAATTCTATTACAGGTAGGTGTCATTGAATAACCAAATTACATTCTCTGAAACATGCTGTGGATCAAAATGGACGTTGAGCGGACATTACATAGTATTTTTACATACTCACTGACAAAAACAATAACGCACACAGATAGAAATGCTGGCTTACTCTAAAACTCTGTCAGAGGCACATATGTAAACACTGGGTCTCACCACAAGAGGGCGTACATGTGCTTCCCACGTTTCCCTATAAACGGCTCTCAGAGGCTACTTTTGGGTAGAGTACCTCTTGCTGAGAGATCGACACTACACTAAATGGCCACGTCTTGACTGAATCCGTCAGCTGCAGTGCCGTACCTGTTGAGGACGTTCAGATAGAGTCGGGTGAACATGCCCTTTCCCGGGCCGCCTGCCGAGAAAGAGCCGCCGCCCCCCATCATCATGTTCAGGACTGCGAACGGAATGAAGTCGTCCTCCTAACGAGCAAGGGACAGCAACCATGAGTCAGTCAGTCTAACAGCTGCACGGTTTAAAGGTGCAAACCCACCAGGAAGGAGCAGCTCTCTAAACCAATCATGATGTGAGTGAGCTCCGGGATGGGGGTGGGGCCGAGGCTGACGTCAGACATGTCCTTCTCCATCTGGCACAAAACATTAGGAAGACGTCAGTGTGGTTTCTACCTTTAATTAGTGATGTCCTGGGAACAGATACAGTGGGGCAAAAAGTATTTAGTCAGCCACTGATTATGCAAGTTCTCCTACTTAGAAAGATGAGAGATGTCTGGAATTTATCATAGGTGCACTTCAGCTATGAGAGACAAATCAGGGAAAAAAATCCAGGAAATCACATTGTAGGATTTTTTTAAGAATTTAATTGTAAATTATGGTGGAAAATAAGTATTTGGTCACCCACAAACCAGCAGGATTTCTGACTCTCACAGACCTGTAACTTCTACTTTAAGAAGCTTTTCTGTCCTCCACTTGTTACCTGTATTAATGGCACCTTTGTTGGCAATGACAGAGGTCAAACGTTTCCTTTAAGTCTTCATCAGCTTTGGGCACAGCTCTTTCGTCTTGGCCATGGTTGAGTTTGGAGTCTGACTGTTGGAGGCTGTGGACAGGTGTCTTTTATACAGATAACGAGGTCAAACAGGTGCCATTAATACAGGTAACGAGTGGAGGACAGAAGAGCTTCTTAAAGAAGTTGTTACAGGTCTGTGAGAGCCAGAAATCTTGCTTGCGTGTGGGTGACCAAATACTTATTTTCCACCATAATTTACAATTAAATTCTTTAAAAATCCTACAGTGCGATTTCCTGGATTTTTTTTCTCATTTTGTCTCTCATAGTTGAAGTGTAGCTATGATGAAAATTACAGACCTCTCTCATCTTTCTAAGCAGGAGAACTTGCACAATCAGTGGCTGACTAAATACGTTTTTGCCCCACTGTATATAGTACATTCGTTATCAATAGTAATATCCATAATGCACCACAAACCCATTGTACAACCAATGCTCTCTACTACATACATAACCCTAAACATTGAGTACTGGTTAAAGGCCTTTTCACACCATGTATATTTTTTGTTCGTATTAAAAAATGGATGCGATGTTTAACGCAGTGGGACCTTCACAGTCTAAACAATCTGAAAACTCCTTGTCCGCTTCAGCTTTCTTTAATTTCCCTCCTCTGAATGTGTCACGGAGATTTCACCAGCAAAGATTAGTGCAGGAAGCTCTAGTTTGTGTACATGCAGTCCCTGTGAGCTTCATCACCATCATCCTCCAGCCTTTCAGTTCTATTCTACCAGATCTTTTCTTTAATATCCATGTTTTTAGAGTTGGAGTGTTGCTCGTCCTATAAGCTCTTGAGCTGTTCTGCCCGACGACCGAGCTCTGATTGGTCGGGCTGATTTTAATGCATACGAACAATGCAAATTAGAACAGGGTCAGGTTGATAGAGCAGTTGTTTTAATAATAATTATTATTATTATTATTTTGACATGCTATTCAGTAAGAACAATGCGATTTGGGAGCTTGTTCGATTCCAGTGTCCTCTGAGTTCACCTTAACGATGCCTCCCGTGTACTGGGCCACAGACCGGTCCACGCCATCAGGTCTGCTTGTTCCCCACACAGGCTTGACGTCCAGCAGGTACCTCCTGGCACACTCGACCAGCTGCTCGTGCTCGATCCCCACCCCGGCCAGCACCATGCGCTCGGGGCAGTAGTAGCTACGCATGTACTTATGCAGCAAATGCCTGTCAATCTTCTCCACGTTTTCCACGGGGCAGAACCGGGGCAGACCTACAGTGTTTCCACGATACGCCGCCTGAAAGCAGCACAGGGAAACACAGACAGAAAGAGTCTAAACCATCCATGCGTAAATACACACATCACTTAATAATCCAGCTAAATTAATGTAGAAATTCTGATTTTGTCAGTAATGCGACCGACAAGTTTAGATCAAAATGTTCAGTAACAGTTTGAGGAACAGGACACAGCTCAAGGTGTTGCCCTGGCCTCCGAATTCCCCAGATCTCAATCTCAGCGTCTGTGGGATGTCCTGGATAAACAACTCCGATCCACAAAGGCCCAAACTCTCAAATTCCAGGATTTAAAGGATCTTGCATGTGGTTTTAATGCTAAGCTTGATTGTTGTACACACTCACAGCGTGGATCATTTCAGTCAGCAGAGGTTCAGGATCGGGTCTCATATTCAGATCCTCCAACTCAAACCTCACCGTCATGCGGGTCATCTCCAGCTCCTCATCTGAAACACGAGCAAAGGCTTAGAAAGCGTCCATCCAAAGCCGTTCATCCAACTGCTGCAGGATCTCACCTAACAAACGAGGCTGCAGAACAGCATCGGCCAGCAGGCTAACCACAGTGTCCAGACCCTTCACCTCAGCAGAGACGGCGTACATCGTGGTGTCTCTGAATACCACAAAGCAGGGTACCAAATGGTACTTGTTATACTAAACCGCACAGAGGAACATAACCAGGACCAATTCGAAGTCAGACATAGGACAATAACAAGAAGGTCTATACCTGGAAGACTGGCAGTCACAGATCCC
>JAJAGP010001173.1:162500-224848 GCA_025084515.1 Ancistrus triradiatus
TTTTCCAGAGGTTTTCTATTGGGTTTAGATCAGGACTCTGGGCTGGCCATTACATTGTTCAATGTTTTCAGTTTCAAGGAACTTCTTTACCCGTTTTGCTGTGTGACAGGGGGCATTGTCCTGCATGAATATTGCTGGCTGATTGAGTGATGAACCCAAGGAAGGAACCACTTGTAGTTGAAGAAGGTTCTGATACACACTTGTATTCACTCTGCCATGTAGTTGTATGAGAGGTCCAACTCCTGCTGCTGAAAACATTCCCTAAACCATGACACTTCTTCCTCCACCTTTCACTGACTTCTTTACAGATGATGATTCCCATCAGATCCAAATAAATTAAACTTGCTTTCATCACTGAAATGAACTCTGGACCACTTCTCCTCTGTCCACACAACATGCTCCTCAGCATGCAGAGTGGGCTTTCAGTCCAAATGCTCTTAAACTTCGAGACACTGTATGACGAGACAGATCCTTACCCTGTTCAGTGCTGAACTGGTGAGCGATTCCAGCTGCAGTGTTGAACCGATTACCAATGGAGATCCTGCGCATTGTCCTGTCCTCCCTTGCATTTGTCTTTCGTGGGCGACCAGCCTTCTTGGGGGACTTGAATGAGTTTGTGATGTTGTAAAGATGCAATATTCTAGAAATCACAGACTTTGAACGACCAACTTCTCTTGCTATGGCTGATAGGGTCACCCCTTTGGCCCTCATCTGGACAACCTGCTGCTGGAGGGTTTCAGTCACTTTGGAACGGCTCACCATTTTTGCAAAGTCAGTGAAGACTGGAAAGATAGGCTGCCAGTTAAACAGGGTTTGCCAGAACTACACAATGACCTTGACATTTAGGAAATTGTGTGTTCTTCTCTAATTTTGCTCTCCAGTGTATACATCCACTGGAAACTTTGGCATAGTTTCAACAAGGTGCTGGAAACATTCCTCAAAGGTTTTGATCCATGCTGACATGCTAGCATCTCCCTTGGTGGATCTCACTTTCCACCACATCCCAAACATGCTCTATTGGCTAGAGGTCTGGTGATTGTGGAGACCGTGTGAGTACAGTGAAGTCAGTATCATGTCCAAGAAACCAGTTTGAGATGATTTCGGCTGTGACATGGCATGAAGAAGATGGTACACTGTGGTTAGTACGGGGTACACATGGTCAGCAACAATACTCCGGTAGGCTGCACTGTTTAAACAATGCTCAGTTTGTAATAAGTGATCCATTAATGGACTCATTAAACCACCACTAACCTGAACTTGAGCTCGTTTAAATTGTAGCCTGTTCTTAGCTGACAGGAGTGGCACCTGATGTGGTCTTCAGCTACTGTAGCCCATCTGCTTCAAGGTTTGACTTGTTGTTCTTTCTCTTCTGCATACCTTGGTTGTAACGAGCGCCTATTTGAATTATTGTTGCCTTTTTATCAGCTTCTGCCCAATCTCCTCTGATCTCTGGCATCAACAAGCTATTTTCACCCAGAGAACAGCACTGGATATTTTTTCTTTTCGGACCATTCTCTGTAAACCCTGGAGATGCTGCCGTATGTGAAAATTCCAGTAGATCAGCAGTTTCTGAAATACTCAGACCAGCCCGTCTAACACCAACAATGCCACGCTCAAACTTCAGCAACTCGTCTTGGTCAAGTCGAGTTTCTGTCATGTGATTAGATGGGATTGGATCAGATGGCTGATGAGATATATGTGTCAGCGAGCAGGTGAACAGGTGTACATAATGAAGTGAGCAGTGAGTCTATATGTGTACACTGTGCATGTGTGTGTGTGTGTGTTTGACTTTTATGTGTCCCTGTTACACCATTTTTGTGGTGATATCAGCCATGCATATCAGCTATTAGTACAAGCCTAACCCATTTTGGGTTCATTCTGCTTATCTTAAACACCTTTGTTCTCCTTTGGAGCATTTCACACAGGACAGCAGGTCCAGATTCCTGAGGACAAAATGTCCGTCCTATTCAAAATATGCTCTTTATTGAAAAGAATGCTTTTAATGCTTTTTTCTGTGGTTTATATGATTATATGTCGGTTTGTTTATTTTATCTGGCAACACCTCAGGATCAAAGTGACATTACAGTCATGACAGTCGACACACTCATGCTGTCATGAGCAATTAGAAAATAAAATCTTACTCAGTCCGCAGTCATGCTGAAGCACCGATTTTTTTATTGCTTTACGCCTTCACCCCACAATTGTCGTATTTTCCAAGGAGGATTTTTTTCCTGTTGGATATTTCTTCCACCATAACCTCTATTTCTTGTTTGCTACATTTTTTGAACACTTGATATGATATTTTCCCTACATTTTGCTGTCCTCTGAGCGGATTTTAATTAAATAATGACCAAGTTTATGACCACTTATAAAATGTGTTCAAAGTGCTGCCCATTGTATTGGATTGTCAATGCAACCCTCTTCTCCCACTCTTGACACACTGATAGCAACACCGCAGAAGAAATGCTTCCCGATCTGACCCCCTTAGACTTTTATCTTTGGAGTCATCTGAAGGCAATTGTCTATGCTATGAAGATACGAGATGTGCAGCATCTGAAACAATGGATACTGGAATCCTGTGCTAGCATTTCTTCTGTGGTGTTGCTATCAGTGTGTCAAGAGTGGGAGAAAAGGGTTGCACTGACAATCCAACACAATGGGCAGCACTTTGAACACATTTTATAAGTGGTCATAAACTTCTAAATAACTCATGAAAGAATAAAGTTCTGTTAAAACCAAACACACCATTGTTTTTCTTGTGAAATTCTCAATACGTTTGATGTGTTACATGACCCTCTTCTCATTGGAAATAATAAAGTTGGATCCAAAATGGCCGACTTCAAAATGGCAGCCATGGTCAACACCCATCTTGAAAAGTTTATCCACAAACAGGAAGTTGATATCACCAACCATTCCCATTTTATTTAGGTGTATCCATATAAATGGCCCACCCTGTACATTAGAAAACAATGAAGATTTTATTAAGAAAATCTTAAGGGAATAATAAAGATTTTCTTAAGGTAATATTTGAGAACTTCATGAGTTGTTTTGAGAATTGCATCTACGAACATTCTTATGAACTTCTTAATGTTTGTCTTGAGAACCTTTGCAAGTTTTTTCTTAAGAAAGTTTTGTGAATCCGGCCCCAGCAGTTTGAAACGGCAGTTGCTGAGGACCTGGGTTTGAATCATGGCAGCGTGGAGGTCTGGCAGTGAAATA
Source organism: Ancistrus triradiatus (assembly GCA_025084515.1). NCBI lineage: Eukaryota > Metazoa > Chordata > Actinopteri > Siluriformes > Loricariidae > Ancistrus > Ancistrus triradiatus. The sequence goes on from JAJAGP010001173.1 coordinate 165,720, forward strand.
ATAAATAAATCCTCATACTGGGCAGCAGCGGTATGAGTCAGTGTTGGTGGATCGCATTGCAGTGACAAAGGTAACATCTTCAATAATAAATGAGAAGAAGGAAGGTTCGGCAATCTACACTTTTTAGACATTTAGCAGACGCCCTTATCCAGAGCTACTTACAACTGATACAGTCTATAATCCAAGCGATTGTGAGTTAATGGCCTTACTCAAGGACCCAACAGTGGCACCTTGGCTGAGGTGGGACCTTCTGGTCCATAGTCCAGGACCTTAACTGCTAGGCCACCACAGTCTCCATCTACTGGGACTTTCTCCCACAAAAGCACTACAGACAGTAAAAACTGTCCATGGACCCACCATGTGTCAACAACGAAATTGGAGAAGGAGATAACGTAATCACGTATTATTGTGCGTTAAGTAAATCATTGATTTAATTGTGTCTTTACAGGAAAAAGCAATGGAGCCACTCTTGTAACAAATGGAGAGACTTGTAAGTACAGAACGTTTCCTGAGTAAAATAAATGATGACAGATCGTGTTATGGAATTATTTTAAGGTATTAATGTATAAAGTATAAGTAAAGTATACTCATAATGAAGGATTTTAGATTGCAAGTAGCCTCTAGCAATAACAAGTGTTTGTTTTCCCTTTGAGTGATTTATTCCTTTATTCTTTGAACCACACTGATAACCATTCTTTCTGTGTGCTGTTTTGAACTTTCAGACAATAGTTTGGTTATACCAGGGTACTGGGAATTTCCATTTCGATTTCAACTTCTGCATGAGTAAGTGAAATGTTTTTCATCCAGTGCAGGTACAGGTGCTTTCCATATAGGTTCCCCTGTTACACCTAAACCACACAGTTCACTCTTATATAGGATACCATTTACATTCATTCATTCACATCATATCATACCATATTAGGTGTTTGGAACATTAAAGAACAGCATTTCAGTAATAAGCTCTACTCATTGCATTGAGAGGTCTTTACATCAAAGTACTAATATACTACAGAGGTAGACGCCAAATAGTTTAGAAAAGGCAGCTTCCTTGACTCTTCGAGGTGCCTTATAGCTCCTAGGACTGGGTTTGTTCTTTGCCTCCAGTTTCTCATGGTGTATGGGTGCAGTGGTTTGCTCCTGTCTCTGAATAACCAGATGGATTAGCTACTGCAGATTATTCTGAAGATAAGATGAGTAGGTGTGTAGGTGTAGTGTAGTGGTGTTGTACCCGGCCCAGCATGTTTTCTAACATTTTTCTGTGATATACTTGGCCCTGGACCTGCCTCAGCATGCCCTGTCTGTACTCTAATCTTGTGTGCAGACTGTTTGATATTGGCTCTGGGAATGAAAATGAATTAAATGTCAGGATGTTTGTGCAGGATGTATCCAGAGGTTCCTTGAGTCCAGAGGTTCCAGGATTTTCTCTGGACCTACCGTGGTAGCCTAGCGGTTAAGGTACTGGACTATGGACCAAAAGGTCCAGGGTTCAAATCCCACCTCTTGCTTGGATTGTAAGATTGTGTAAGATTATTGACGAATAAGGGCGTCTGCTAAATGCTGTAAATGTAAATGATTGGCTTTGAACCTACCATGATTGGCCCTGGACTCACCCTGATTGGCTCTGGACCTACTGCACTCTGTTCAGGATGTACTCTAACCTTGTAATGAGAGTTGCAGGATTGCCTCTGGACTTACCACATGCTTTCCAGGATGTATTCCAACCCTGTATTCAGATTATTCAGGATTAGCTCTGGACCAAACATGACTGGCCCTGGACCCACCCTGGCTCTGGTCCTATCATAATTGGCCTTGGACCCACCCTGATTGGCTCTGAACCAATCATGATTGGTCCTGGTCCCACCCAGATTGGCTCAGCATGATGGGCCATAGACCTAACACATCTTGTCCAGAATGCACTCTTATTTAGTACTTAGTGTCCAGGATGTGGGTGGCTGCACAACCTGTCGCCTCACAGCTTCAGAGATTCCCAGTGTTATGTAGCAAACTAAGACTACACTTTAATTGGATTAATTTTTAATTAAACTTTATTAAAATATATATTAATTAATTAAGAAATACGAGGCACCACCAAATCGATTAATGATAAGTATAAATAATTCACTGGCCGATCTGGAAACCAGGAAAAAGAAACAACAAACTTGATCAGTCTAGTTCTGAATAGTGAATTCCAAGTAGTTTTCTCGACCCTCTGAATGAATGAGCTCTCAACCCAGGCGGAAAATTCAAAAGGTTTTATAAACAAAGTTTATTAACTACAAACAAGGCAAATACCAACAGATTATCTAATGTAATAACGAGTGTATCACACAGTTAAAATCATAAAATGACGATGAACATGTATATATCACAGTACGGAGAACAGGGAATAATGGCAAGCGTACACATTACAGTAATAAAAACGGAAACCAAGATTGACTCATATGTAACTTATCGGTCGCGGGGTAAAATTTGACTAACGTTGCAATGTACTGGTAACCTTAATGACGGTGAGTGTGGATAATATGTGCTTTAAGTTACTTAGGCGTGAATAAGTCTATGTTGAAGCGTGGGTTTTTTTAGCTTAGAAAAACGAAAAAGTCATTTAGATCAGGGGACAAAGAACAGCCCACAACAGTGGTACTTGTGGGGGGGACGATCTGCTTTGTGGAGGCTCACGCAGAAGGAGATGGAAAGAAAACCGGGCCGCGCTATCAGGAACCGCGTGTCGGCGGATCGGTGTGTCCTGTCCTCATCCACCCATGACCCGCTCCCGCCACTCCCACCTGTGCTTGTCTGCTGAGAGGGTGGCCGGAGCGCGTTGTCGTCCCTGGTTGAACCCTCACCATCAATTCATGCTCGCCGCTTTGCTGGTCCCTTCGCCGTACGCCCCGCTTCGCCTTCCGTCCTTCGATTTGCCCCGGGTTGATACTCCGGGCCCTCCCTTCCACGGCTGTTATTCATACCTCCTTATAGTTTGTTTTTCCTCTGCCCCGCTGCCTTCGACGCTCCCCCGTTAGAGGAGTTCTGTGCCTTTCTACGCCTTCACCTTCGATTTGTCGTCGAGCACCCCGCTTCCTGCCTCTTTTGCGTTTTCCCCTCTTTCTCTTTAGTCGTCCGCCTTCCATTTCCTCTTTCTGGGCTCCCGCCCGTTAGTTTCGCGCTAGGAAGAACCTCCTTTCTGATTCGCTCTTTGGCGACTGTCCCGTTATGGGCCTTTGTCGACCATTGATCCTACACCCCTCGGTTGTTTCATCTTACTCGGTAACCTTCCCACCCTCCTTCCGCCGCCCGGTTACCGGGGGCTGCCCCCCCACCTATGCCCCTTTTTGCTCGCACTCGTAACGCCCTTCCATCCCCCTCCGTATCAGTCCGGTCTCCTGCTAGTACCCGCCGCGGCGGCCTCCCCCTGCTTTATTCCCCTCTCCTCTCGCCGCCCAAGGCTGAGCAGAGTCCTGCCCTGTCCAACGGGTAGACAGCCCCGTGCCCCGGGATCCCCTCCGGGTACTGTAGTCTTTATTTCTTCTGGCGTCACACATGTAACTGAAGCGGTAAAAAAATCTTCAGATTCTGATTGCTCCTGTCTGGTGGACTGTAAGATCTTGGCTATAGGCCTCCGGTCCGTGTCTTCGGTCCGTGTCTCCGGCCCCGTGTCTTCGGTCCGTTGGATCACAGATGGGTTGAGGGCCTCACTCCGGTTTGGCTTTTTCCCAGCTGTTGGTGATCAGGTTCCCTGACCACCGACTTGCGGGCGTGCGACTCGGAATTCTATCTTGGCCACAGATAAAAGGTGGGAGTCGAGCACGTTCTATCACCACGAGCTTCAAACAAAAACTCGGAAAAAAACTTGGACTGTGCGAGGATAGTAGAGCTTAAAGTCTGGTTGGTCTTTTTAACTATCTTCTAGTTCAGCGATACCGAACTACTTTAAGACTGCTGTACACAGGGAAACTTTAAAGTAAACGCTAAAAAACTTGAGGTGAAATGAATAATCAAAAACGTTACAAAAAGGAAAAAACATAAAAAACATAAAGACACAAGACTTGTAGACGAAAAACTTGAAGCTAGGCTTACTGCCTTACTACGTGGTCGTCCCGCGTCGCTTTTTAAATGTTTCCAGCTCGGGGGGCGGCTGGAGGCGGGACATAAGGAGTGTGCCCTTACTTAGCCCAATGAGAAGCTGACTCCTCAGTAAAGCTCTCTTATCGCGGCTGCCTTATTTCACCATAAGCCACAGACGTCTAACTTGGATTTAAATAATATTCCTACGTATCTAAAAGAGATTTTAAAAGTATCACACAATAACCAAAAATCCTCAAAGTTACAAGTTTAGATGCAGACTTCGTTGTAAGGTTCAGATGATCAAAAGCACCTTGAATTGATAACTTAGAACATCGTTAAAGCATTCTAACTACAGCGCAGGCATTTACTATACTTTTAACTAAAACAATACTATGATTAATACAAGCTGTAGGAAACGGTACATTGTAAATAACCTCATGTTGGTTGCACAAATTTATTAAGACCCGATCGATCAAAAAAACACATAGGCAAAAGCTTGTTATTTCTATATATCATACTAAACCAGATCACTAAATATCAAAACAAAAAAGATTAATTATACTAAAACATTAATCAAGTAGATATGAAGATTACATAAATTCAATAAACATACATATGTATGATCTGTAATGGTGTGTGGATATAAAATAATATCCTTGATCCACTCTTTGTATGAATCATTTAAATGTATATAGCGTGTTTGGACTTCTCAGGATCCAAATATTATTTGTTACATAATTAAAAGGTTTCGATGAAGATAATCTGTTCCCAGAAAGAGTTAAATACAATTAAAGTTTTTGTCTCTTTAGAACGAAAGCTGAGTTTCTTGTTTTTTTTTTTTTAAGAGGGAAGGCGATAGTTTCTTGACCGTTTGTTTGATGTCGTAAATCTCCAGGGGTGTCTTTCTGGCGCCAGGCTTGGGTGATAAGGTTTTGCAAGAGAGGCTGTGATGACAGAGTTCAACTACTATGGGGAAAGAAAGTCGTTAATTTTTTGCAAAAGTCAGAAGAAAATTAAGAAAGCTGGGTGGCCTGGACAGTTGAAAATGAAACCCCCTTCTTATGATTAGCACATGGACTTAGTTTATGATTGGAGATGTCGAAGGTTATATGTCTTGTTTGAACAGACGTCCAATTCCGTTGGCTTCAGAAAGAGTCAACCGTTGGAGTCAATGGTGGGGGTTAAGATCCTGTCCAGATGTAGGGCCTTCTTGCATTCCAAGATGTTGTAAAGTTTATGACTTGGGGGAAGAAGGTAAAGAGAGGGAGATACAGCGATCACGCTACAGTTATTCCCTATTGTAACTCTGGACCTAGAGCATCCTGTACAATAAAAAATTCTATCCTTGCCAGCAATTTCAAGATTGGTTCTGGACCTGCCTTGACTGGCCCTGGACCCACCCTGATTGTCTCTGGACCTACTGCACCCTGTCCAGGATGTTTCTAACCCTGTATCCAGAGTTTCCTGGTTTTGAGTCTGCTTCTACCATGATTGCCTCTGGACCTACCTCACACGCTTCAGCATGGGTTCTACCCTAGTATCTGTAGTTTCCAGAATCGACTCTGGGCCTATCAAGTGCTGTCCACTGAATTTTAGCTTGCATAACCTTTCGCCCTAATTGAAAACAATAGAGGTAGCTGCTTTATTTACTGTAGAGATAGCACATGCTCAGATACCATGTTATGACCAGGTTATGAACTGTTTCATTCAGACATGGTGTCTTTATTTGCAAATTGTTAATATGGTCCATACTATTTACACACTGGGTCAAGACCATAATTCAACCTAGCTGGGTTAGTCGGGTATGTCGGAAGTTCACATGCAAAACAGTAGGATGCCTCTGCCCTTGGAAACTGTCCAGTCTTATTAATCTAAGTTATAATTTTATTATCATTATTATTTAATGAAGCAGGCCTTTTTTCCAGAAACGCTCCATCGTCATTTAAAGGATTCCATGGTTCGATTAAATACGTTCTCGAGGCCAGATTGAGTAGACCATGGAAGATGACTCAGACTGCATCAAGGGAGTTCACATTTGTATCAGAGTTTCCTCAGGCTGATGCTCGTTTGAGGGTAAGTGCACAGCTTACTAATGACACAATAACACAATATAAATACTATAAAGGATCACAGTCATTCCAAGGTTTGAGCTTCATTGCATTTACATAGTGTTTGCTTACAGGTGCCCCTCTCTGGTTCCATTGACAAAAGGATGAAACTTTTCACCTCTGGGAGTGTCTCAGTCAGAGCATCTACAGACAAAATGGGTTACACAAAAGGTAACCTTATAACATTACATTAGTGTGGCATTCTTAAAAATAACCAAAAACAGGTCCGACATTGGCCCAGATTGACTGAGATCCCAAATAAAGACGATTCAATTGTGTGGCCTTATGGGCTTGTGTCAGTTATTGAGTCATAAATGGAGTTGGAGCAAAAATAGGTTGTTTCATAACACAGATGAAGAAGTGTAGAGGGATTTTCTGTCCGAACAATGAAAAAAGTAAGACATTTCTGAAGAAAGTCCAAAGTTTTGAAAGAAAAAGAAAGAAAAAAGAAATGATGATAAAAAGAGAGGAAAAACAAATAGATAAAAATAGAATGTAAGATAGAAAGAGAAAGAAATAAGTGTGCAAGAAAGAAGTCATAAAAAGAGAAAGGAAAACGGAATGAGAAAAAAAGAATGATGAATAAAGAAGGAAGAAAAGAAAGAAGAAGAAATGTATTGTAATGTATTCTAATTTACTACAAACTGTCCAGAATGTGGACGGCACAGCTGTACATGAGAAACAAAAAGAAAGCAAAAAAGAAATAAGAAAGAAATAAAGGACACAGAATGAGGAAAAAATAACAAGAAATAAAGAATGAACTAAAAAAAATAAAAAGTACAAGAAAGAAAATTGAAGAAATTTCAAGAAGTAGGAGAAATACCTTACAAGACAAGGCAAGAAAAAGAAGGAAAAAACTTTATAACAGAATGTAAATAAAGAAAGAGTATACAAGAAAGAAAACTTGGAACAGATGGAACGGAAACAACGAATGAGAGGAAGCAAGAAAAACAATAGGAAAGAAATAAAGAAAGGTACAAGCAAGAAAATGAAAGAAATAACAGAAAAAATTAGTGAAGAAAGAACAAGAACTAATAAAAGGAAGAGAAATGAAAAGTAGAGGCAGAAAAGAAGAAAGAATGCACTCAGTACATGAGATCTCTAATAGTAACTGGTTTGATCTCTATCTCTGTTTTTTTTTTTTGTTTTTTTTTTTTAGGTGAGACCATCAAGGTTGAAACCCAGGTTGAAAACGCCTCATCTCGTGCTCTTAAGCTCAAGTTTAAGCTTGAACAAAGACAGACTTTCACTGCTCAGTCCCATCATAACTACACAACCAATGTCATTTTCAAAGCGATAGAAGATCCCATCCCGTCCAGATCCAAGAAAACGATCATCAGCAGGCTGAAGATCCCCACTAACCTGGATCTAACCATCACAAACTGTGATATCATTAAAGTGGAGTACACTCTCAAGGTAACGACATCTGGCTCATTCTGTGTGATATCCCCCACTGTTGGCCTAATCCAATACCAAACCCCATGTGTCCATGTCCATGTCTTTTTCTCATTTTTAAGGTCTACCTTGATGTGCCCTACGCTAAGGATCCGGAAATCATATTTCCAGTGGTCATTCTTCCAGAAAGCCAGTACCTTCCTCCACTACAAAACCAAGCAGATTCCCAATCCTACCCTAACAGCCATGGTGGAAGCAGGAGGCTTTCTCTACCCCAACCATCACTTGGTCTCTTCCCTGGTTATACAGCTGCTGCTTCTGGCTTTGGATCAGCTCCGAATCTGTACCCAAATCTGTATAATCGAGGTCCAGAAGAGCCAGAGGAGCCTCCACCTTCTTATACCGACATCTATCCTGAATCAAATCCACAGGCATCGTCTCTATCAGAACCCAGTCCTCCTCCGTACCCCACTGTAAACTGTCCAACTCCTGCTCCACAGTACCATCCAGCACCAAAGTAGTTGCCTGCTCTAATCCAAACTCTTATCCTGAATAACCAGTTCTGCCTTCATGTCCATAGCTACATATCCAGTGCAGTAGAGTGCAGCACATTCTGTATAGCCGATCAAATGTAAATGTCTTGTATACACATTGTTAATAAGATCAAATCAAATATTTTAAAATTGTGATTTCTGTGATTGAAAATATGATATTTAATTATTAATAGTTACATATTTACTTTATTTGTTATTATTTTTTATATGTGTGTGAGTGTGAGTGTGAGTGTGTGTGTGTGTGTGTGTGTGGCTATTGAAATGACGTGAATGTGACGGAATAATAAAGCCTGAATATTTTAATAATAAAACATATTAGTGACCGCATTATTTAATGTGAATTAACAATTTTTGATCTCTAAATAATGGTGTTACAATATTGTTTTTTAAATTTCAGCATTAATTTAAAAACATTAATAGAAAATTGAAGATGTACACTAAACTGAGATTGAGCTAGCTGTATGTAGAATGAAACAAAGGTACAAAGCAATAAAAAAGTACAATAAAGTACAAGAAAGTAACATAAGGATAATTCAAAGAATGATATAACAGGAATATACAATTAAGGAAGAGCAAGAAGTGAAATGATACATAGAAAGTATAATAAAGTAGAAAGGAAGCAAAGAATGAGAAAGCAAGAAAAAACTAAAGAGAAAAAGTACAAGAAAGAAGATGAAAGGAATAATGGGAAAGAAAGGCGGAATGAAGAGAGAACTATAGAAATAAAGGGAAATAAAATAGAAGAAGACAAAAAAAATTGCAATGTTTTAGGAAAGAAAGAAAAATATTTTATAAAATTCACAATGCTTAAAATATGTTGAAAGAAGGAATGAAAGAAAACATTGTGTAATCAAGAAAAAAAGCAAAAAAAAATCAGTATTGTATATAGTATGCATTCAGTACATTAACTAATAAATACTGGTATTTCTATTTTTATAATAATGGATATCATTGCTTGCAGTGTCTTGAAGGATAGAAAGGAAGAAATGAAAAAAGAAAGAGGAAAAAAACCCTGAAGGAACTGTAGGTAAATGCAGTAGGTGTTGAAAGGAGGGAAAAAAATGCAAGAAAAGGACATTTGAAATTACAGCTATTAAATAAAAGAAAAAAACACACATTCAGTATAAAAGTGAGCAAATATGTCTTTGTGACTTTTTTTAATATTAAAAACAATTTTTTTTAAATACTAAAAAATAACTCCTTGCAAGACGCCGATAGGCAGAAAGCGTAAAGCCAGAAAAGTAGGAAGAAACTACAGAGGTGCATTTCCTGAAGAAAATGCGAGTGTGATTGCCACTCTGCAATGGCCAAACCTTAGTGTACCTCATGGGCCCAAAGGGCATCACGTCACCCCAGGGTGCCCCCGGGACCAAGCGTGCCAAATTTCGTGGCTGTAGGTAATAAACTGTCTGAGTTACAGTCATTGGCCTGCCAGGGGCCCCAATGCCAAGTCGGTTTCGACAGGGGACCCATGGGCATTACATGTCACCTCAGATTGCACCCGGGACCAAGCCTGCTGAATTTTGTGGCCGTAGGTCGAAAACTGACAGAGTTACGGTCATTGGCCCGCCAGAGGGCCCAGTGCCCAGCCGGGGTCCACAGGGGCCCCATGGGCATCACATGTCACCTCAGATTGCACCCGGGACCAAGTGTGCTGAATTTCATGGCAGTACGTCAAACTGACCGAGTTACGGTCATTGGCCCGCCAGGGGCCCCAGTGCCCAGCCGGGGTCCAGAGGGGCCCCATGGGCATCACATGTCACCCCAGATTGCACTCGGGACCAAGCCTGCCAAATTTCGTAGACCTGAATGAAAAACTGAACGAGTTATGATTCATTAACCTTTGGCCCATTCATTTCCTATTGGGCCCCCCCAATGTCCGACCGGAAAGCCCTATACGAGCACACTATTCCCGACCAGACCGGACACAATGGCGCTGGAACAGGGTCGATATCTCGAAAATTGCGGCAGTTGATACGCGTCGAAAATTTCGGAATGTTCAGAATCGGATAACAATAGTGTGATCACCTATATAGGCAATCACACTAATAAATGCTGCCATTTCTTTTTGATTTTTTAAAATAGTGCATGCATACTGATAGCCTATTACAGACATGATTGTCAGAAACGCAGTAAGGCAGCATTTGTTTGTTTCTCTTTTTTATGACAGTGATTAAAATCAGGTAGGTCTGTCCTGTAGTGAGATTCTGGAGGCCTGGGCACATTTCATTTCGGCTATTTACATTTTCGCTACTACTTCGCTAGTAGAACAGATCCAGGCTGTACAGATGCTGCCTTCAAGTCGTCCTCGGAAGTTCCTACTTCCGAGTTCGGAGGTGGTACTTACGACATGATGTACGTTCAAGTGTTTTTTGTCGGGTGGTGACGCCAAAAGAAAACTTTTGTTTGTACTACTTCTATTTTTGTAAAGGCAAAACCAGCAAGTTTATTTAGCCTTACTTGAAGAGAATGAAGCGAACAGGACACGAATTAGATGAGTAATATTTTATATTATATAATATTATTTTGTTGTAATTCCTCATTAACATTAGTGCAAGTTGGACAAAATGTACACTAGCTTAAACTGTACAGTTAACATGCAAAACTACTGTTAGTAAAGTAAAAACTTTACGTTTACTGTAGTAGCAGCATCCATGCCGGCAGCCGCCATGACGTTTCGTTACTGACACGCCCCCAACTCGGAAAGTCGGGGCTTATCGATAAATCCGAGTTTCCCACTGGTAAATACGACATTGCGTTATGTGATGTCATCTCGTAAATACGATATTTCCGACACCACTTGAAGGCAGCAAGAACTCACTTTCGGTTTTAGAAACAGCCTGAAAAATGTCGGGGACGTTCAAAGAACTCTCTCTAACTTATGATCCCGTTAACAGCTACAACACGTTTACAAATGGCGACGTTATTAACGGTAGAGTCACATTAGAAGTAACGAAAGAAGTGAAGATTGACAGTCTGTATATAAAGTGTAAAGGAGACGCGAACGTGCACTGGTCGGAGAAACAAGGAGACAAAACCCGCAACTACTCTTCTCATGAGAGATATTTCAAACTCAAACAGTACTTCATTCAGGATCCGTCCAAGAAAGGTAAGAATTTAAAGTAAAAAGAAATTATTACATTAATGAAACGGTTTGTTGCAGGACGGGGTGCTTTCAGTTAAGCTAACTGCATGTTCAAAATGTGGGCGCGGCTATTACACACATAGCGGTAGCTGTAAGAGACTGCATTCGAGAAAGTAAAACAGTCTGACGAGGTTTGCAGACAGTTTCGAAACTAGATAAAATACAAACAAGTAGTACACAAATCCCACACATCTCACAGCAGAATGTGCTATTGTATGCCTGTGCCAAAGATTAGGTGATTCTATTGCAGAACTATGAACATATTGAACGCCAAAGTCACCTCATTACTGAATCAAAAAAGGCACGTTTCAGAACTAATACAATGGCCACTTGAGATAGGAAGTCCAACAAAGCGACACAAATCACTGCAGATTGTGCTATTCTGTGGCTGTAGTAAGAGTGAAGTAATTCTACTGCAGAATTTTGAAATAACTGTCAAAGCTGTCTCAAGTCAAAGTCAGTACATGAGGCAATCATGTTAAGTCAAAGTACAACTTTGAGGTCCTATCACATGGTATATGCAAATACCTAATCAGCTACAACAACAACCATCATTCCAAAGTGTCCAAAATGTCACCTCATTAGACGATTGTATTGAACCAGAATTGTGAGAGAATAGATAGGTGAGAGAATCAGATAGGTGAGAGAAATGACTCCTGCTCTTTAACCTCCACCTCTGTACGTGGATCCACAACGTTGATTAGCTGTTGAGGTGATCTCCAGCTGTTTTCAGAGCCATGCAGTCCATTGGTGGTTGTCCTGCCCAGCCTCTGCACAGAATCGCGATGTACTGGACAAGAAACCACTGTAGAAAGTGATATCAGGAGGGCAGCAAAAGTCATTTAAATGATGTTTGGTAAACTACAAATAGGCTGTCATATGCCTTTTACTCGAGAGTGGCTTCCGTCTAGCTGCTCTGCCATTACAGTCTGATTTATTATTTATTACCTTCAGTGGAGGTAGTCATCCTTCCATGGTAGGCTCTTCCATTTCTGCAGAGGACCTCAGAAGCTTATTTCTTATAGCTTAAAAACTTATAGTTAATTCCCTATAAGTTAGGTAAGGAATTATAAAGCCATTAATATTTATGTTCCTTTTGATATCTGCACAGGAAAAGAAGACCCTGGTGCTATAATATCCGAGGGGGAGATTTGTAAGTGTAATCTCTTCTTTTCCATGACTATGTAAACTGGAATAGATTATGGAAATCCGCATGTATGAACACATCAGGTTCTACAAACAATTACTGAAGTTATGTTACAAATCTAAACATGTTTTCCAAAATGTTTTTAAGCAACTCATTTCCTGTTCTTTTGTTATTTCCAGACAATAATGTTGTTAAGCCCGGACGCCATGTTTATCCATTTAGCCTTCAAGTGCCCCAAGGGTAAGTTCAGTGATTGTCAAATGTCTTTTGTGACCATTTTAGCAGGACTTTTAAAGTCTTTGGATAGTGAGAAACGTTCTGCTTGTGGAAATGCACACAATTTCAGACTTACTGAAAACGTAACTGTGGCAATTGAAAGCTCCAGCAACGGCCAAACCCTGTTATTTAAGTGTAAGTCTTGACAATAGTTTGGCTATCGAATATTCAAAGAGCAGGACCTGTTCCCATTCTTATGGCATTGTTCCTACCTTGTGTTTATATACAATATAATGGGAGTTCAGATAGCAGGATTTGATTATATATTATCCTGTTAGTAACATTAAGGGGAATTTGTAGGCATTATTTATCAAAATCAGTTGAATGGATGTTAAAAATTAACCTTTTGATTATATTAAACACACCTAATGCAAAGTCATAGCAGACTGAGTCATTAACTTCATTCTTTTTCCATGTAGAACATTTCCAGGACCCTTTCATGGATATCATGGCTCGGTGAAGTACATTCTTGAAGTCACCGTAGACCGTTCATGGAAGATGGATCGAACAGTAGTGCAAGAAATCAAGTTTGTGCCAAAGTTTCATAGTGCTGGAGCTAATTTAATGGTTTGTTTACTTTTAATATTATTATCCGCAATAGTGCCTGAAGACCAATTTGTTACATGTAAGGTAAAATGTTGAATAGTCTTATAATATCTTCTTCATTTTAGCTGATCAAGTGGTCACTGTCTCACACTGTAGAAACTGTTTTTTGTGGATCCAATTTGCTTCTTTTGGGCTTGTTTCCAAGACCTGGAGGGATCTGGCAACCCTGGTTTCTGAAAGACATCTCACTCTGTAGTTCTTGGAATAAAACAGAAGATCATGATATATCAGGACTTAATCTAGTACACCTTTTATTTAGGAGATTTCACAACAAATGTCTGCCTGCCAGCCAAAACTCCACAACACTGGAAATCAGTCAGCTGCAGCACTGCCAGTTTTGATTATTCACCAGAGGTTTTTGAAATGTTATGCTGAATATAATATAGCTGAAACAGATTTAATTTTATGCACAATGCATGGATTTTGAGAGGATATGAGGGATTCAGGTGAATGTCAACATGTTTCTTTCCTTCTAGAATCCACAAAGTGGCACGATTGACAAGAAGATGAAACTCTTTACCTCTGGTACTGCATCAGTGAGAGCATCCATTAACAAAATGGGTTTTGTGCCAGGTCAGTCCTTATGACGTTCTTGCCCAAGGAGTTTGAGTCCCTTTTTGAGTCTTGGTCCTCTCCCGTATAACATGTAGGGTTTTTTTCCTTGCCACTGTCGCCCTAGGCTTTCTCAGTTAGGGCTGTGGGCCTGGATAGTTGTAGAGCTGCTTTGAGTGCCATTTTAATAAATTAGACTTGCAGTAAGAAATATATTCTGCTGTACGCATTTTTGACTAAGTAATTCTATTTTTATTATTATTTTTAAGGTGAAACCGTCAAGATTTCCTCCGACATTGACAACTCTTCATCCCGCAACCTCAAGCTGAAGTACAGCCTTGACCAAAGGCAGACTTTCTATGCAGAAGGTCACACTAAACATTCGTCCAAAAATATCTTCAAAGTTGTCGGGGATCCAATTCCCTCTGGAGCAAAGCAAACGGTCAACACAGACCTGGAGCTCCCCACAGATCTGGAACCAGCTATTGAAAACTGTCGTATTATCAAAGTGGAGTACGTGTTCAAGGTTGGTGCTCATTGTTTTGCCTTCATGTAGCACTTGTAGCACTAGAACCCGTTCAGCAACCTGTCAAAGTCAAAGCCAAACCGGTAACGGCGGCCTACAGAACTTGGGTGACGGGGCCCTCTGGTGGTGCAGATTGCAGCTGATGTGACAAATACTATATATAAAATAATGAAATGTGGTGTTATTCATTTACTGATTATTTTTAAGTTTTTGTTTTCAAAAGTTTTAAAATAATCACAAAAGGAATCTAGTGGGAGTATTGCAAATAGTGACTAATGATAGTGACAATCATAGCCTGTGACTAAAAACTCGGTTACCATAAAATATCCTCGAGATGGGAAGCTGTATTGCTGCTAAAAAGTGTAAAAAATAGCGCTAAAGCCCTGTTTCCTAAATACTGAATGCAGACGCAAGGCCTTTGCACTAAAATTTGTGATCTTTCCATGATATTTTGTCTCACTGCTATCCCCTTTTTAATTTTTTACAGGTCTACCTGGACGTGCCCTATGCTTTTGACCCTGAGGTTGTACTTCCAGTCATCATTTTACCTTCTGGTGTACAATTTGCTCCATGGCCAAACCAGCCAGACCTTCAGGCCCCTGGTGGAGCAGGATGGAGCAATATTCCACCACCTCAGATGGTACTTGTGCCTAACCCACCTGGTGCTACCTTTGGACCAGCTCCAGTACTGTACCCGAATCTATATCCTCCAAATCCAGAAGCACCTCCTCCTTCATATGCAGAAATCTATCCAAATTCAAACCAAACAGCCCCAGCCTTCAATCCTCCTCAATATCCAGCTATGGGTTATCCAAATCCTGCTGTACCACAGCAGCATCCAGCACCAAGTGCCCCAGTGTTTGGCCCAGATCCAACTGCCCCAGGAATGGTGCCAACAGGAGGTGGACCAGGATACTGGCCAAATTCAGCCATGCAGCCAGAGCCTTATCCAACAAAAACACCTGAGAAGATTGAATGATCGCTGAGATCTTTATCTCATGGGTAACACACCTTTACCCCTTTATAGGATTACTCCAAACTGGAATAGTGAATACCCTGTGGTTACTTATGTTATAGCATCTTGATAAGTATGCATCATGGTATTTTAGTGACTATACCTCAGCTTTAAATGATTAACCAGAATGTGAATGTGAAAGGTGAATTACAAATCCACTAAGTATGTGTTGTTACATTATTTACATTGTTTATTACCAGTCTTGTATGCTGTATGTAGAAGTTTTAAACTCTATATTTTATAATAACATACTAATTACGTATATCACTTCTAGTATTTTATATCAAAGTACTATATACAGTAGTGCTTGAACGTTTGTGAAGCCTTTAGAATTTTCTATATTTCTGCATAATTATGACCTAAAACATCATCAGATTTTCACACAAGTCCTAAAAGTAGATAAAGAGAACCCAGTTAAACAAATGAGACAAAAATATTATATTTGGTCATTTATTTATTGAGGAAAATGATCCAATATTACATATTAGTGAGTGGCAAAAGTATGTGAGCCTTTGCTTTCAGTATCTGGTGTGACCACCCTGTGCAGTAATAACTGCAGATAAATGTTTCCTGTAGCCGTTTCCTCTAGCCCATTCCTCCGTACAGAACAGCTTCAGCTCTGGGATGTTGGTGGGTTTCCTCACATTAGCTGCTCACTTCAGGTCCTTCCACAACATTTCCATTGGATTAAGGTCAGGACTTTGACTTGGCCATTCCAAAACATGAACTTTATTCTTCTGTAACCATTCTTTGGTAGAACGGCTTGTGTGCTTAGGGTCGCTGTCTTGCTGCATGACCCACCTTCTCTTGAGATTCAGTTCATGGACAGATGTCATGATATTTTCCTTTAGAATTCTCTGATATAATTCAGAAATTCATTGTTCCATCAGTAATGGCAAGCCGTCCTGGCCCAGTGATGCAGCAAAACAGGCCCAAACCATGATACTACCCACCACCACCATGTTTGACACAGATGGGATAAAGTTCTTATGCTGGAATGCAGTGTTTTCCTTTTCCTCCAAACATAACGCTTTTCTTTTTCAACCAAAAAGGTCCTATTTTGGTCTCATCCGTCCACAAAACATTCTTCCAATAGCCTTCTGGCTTGTCCACGTGATCTTTAGCAAAAAACTGCAGCCAAGCAAGCAATGTTCTTTTTGGAGAGCAGTGGCTTTCTCCTTGCAACTCTGCCATGCACACCATTTGTTGTTCAGTTTTCTTCTGATGGTGGACTCATGAAACATTAACATTAGCCAATGTGAGAGAGGCCTTCAGTTGCTTAGAAGTTACCCTGGGCTCCTTTGTGACCTCACCACCTATTACACGCCTTGCTCTTGGAGTGATCTTTGTTGGTCGACCACTCCTGGGGAGGGTAACAATGTTCTTGAATTTCCTCTATTTGTACACAATCTGTCTGACTGTGGATTGGTGGAGTCCAAACTCTTTAGAGATGGTTTTGTAACCTTTTCCACCCTGATGAGCAGCAACAACTCTTTTTCTGGGGTCCTCAGAAATCTCCTTTGTTCGTGCCATGATACACTTCCACAAACATGTGCTGTGAAGAGCAGACTTTGATAGATCCCTGTTCTTTAAATAAAACAGGGTGCCCACTCACAGCTGATTGTCATCCCATTGATTGAAAACACCTGACTCTGGAAAAATTAAGCATATCAAGAAAAGAGCACTGTTCATACTGTGGAACATGGAGGAGGCTCTGTTATGTTCTGGGGCTGCTTTGCTGCATCTGGCACAGGGTGTCTTGAATCTGTGCAGGGTACAATGAAGCCTCAAAACTATCAAGGAATTCTAGAGGGAAATGTGCTGCCCAGTGTCAGAAAGCTTGGTCTCAGTCGCAGGTCATGGGTCTTGCAACAGGATAACGACCCAAAACACACATCTAAATACACCCTAGAATGGTTAAGAGGAAAACACTGGACTATTCTGAAGTGGCCTTTTATGAGCCCTGACCTAAATCCTATTGAGCATCTTTGGAAGGAACTGAAACATGCCGTCTGGAAAAGGCACCCTTCATACCTGAAGGGCATACCTGAACTGGAGCAGTTTGCTCATGAGGAGTGGGCCAAAATACCTGCTGAGAGCTGCAGAAGCCTCAATGACAGATACAGGAATCGTTTGATTGCAGTGATTGCCTCAAAAGGTTGTGCAACAAAATATTAAGTTAAGGGTACCATAATTTCTGTCCAGGCCTGTTTCATGAGTTTATTTTTTTAAATAATTCTGTTGAAGCATGGTTGAAAAGCAATGTCTGACTTTCATTTGTTCATTTTCATAGACTTTGTATTTATTATTACTTTTGTCAGATTAAAGTTATTTCTGTTACCATTGTGGGTTTTTCTTTCATTAACTGAGGGGTACCAACAATTTTGTCCACATGTGTATAATATCTTTGTCTCATTTGTTTAACTGGGTTCTCTTTATCTACTTTTAGGACTTATGTGAAAATCTGATGATGTTTTAGGTCATATTTATGCAGAAATATAGAAAATTCTAAAGGGTTCACAAACTTTCAAGCACTACTGTAAGGTGTGTAGGAACCACAAATTAATCCCTAGTTAAGGTCATATAATGTAAGTGTCTATAGAATATCATCCTACCTTTGAAAGTCACTTTTTTGTTATAGCCTGAAATAAAAAAACCCATTAAAAGTACAATTATCCAGCTGTATTTAAACTGTCAAGTGATGTGAAAAAAATCCAACAGTTCTGAAAAATTAAGAAAGCTAATGACAGGGTTTGGAAAAGTATTCAGCCCCCTCACTTTAACCACCTTTTGCTTTAATTACAGCCATGGTCAGTTTGGATATGTCTCTACCAGCGCTTCACAAATAGCTGGGGAAATATAGGCTATTTTCCTTGTTTGAGTTCAGTCAGATTTCATAGTAAGTGAAAATAGACTGCTTTCCTCGAGGCCATCCACAGATTTTCTATCTGAGTTTGGTCAGGGCTCTAACCAAGAACATTCACCTACAAGAGAGGATCCAAGACCATGGACGATCAGGAGCGAGTCTGTAAAGAGGAATGGTCTCAAATTCCCTTATAAATCTTATTCCTCACAGGTTTTGATCCATGCTGACATGCTAGCATCTCCCTTGGTGGATCTCCCTTTCCACCACATCCCAAACATGCTCTACAACGCGTTCCAAATTATTATGCAAGTGATATTTTTCTCTGATTTTCCTAAATGGTTGGTACAAATGACAGTCAGTATAATTTAAGTCATCAACAGTTAGAGTATAAATCAGATTTTATTGAACAAACTTCCTAATGATAACAGTATTTTTTTCAAAAATAAAAAAACTGAAAATGCACTGATCCAAATTATTATGCACAACAGAGTTTCAAAACATTTTGTAGGTTCTAAACATTTTATAGGTTGAAAATGGTCATTTGTTGAATTTGCAGCATTCAGAAGTCATATTTCCTGAAATCAAAAGCTATTTCAATCAAAAATTAACAGGCCAAGGCTATGTTAACATAGGACCCGTTCTTTGATATCACCTTCACAATTCTTGCATCCATTGAACTTGTGAGTTTTTGGAGAGTTTCTGCTTGAATTTCTTTGCTGGATGTCAGAATAGCATCCCAGAGCTGCTGTTTTGATGTGAACTGCCTCCCACCCTTGTAGATAGATATTTTGCTTGAGCATACTCCAAAGGTTCTCAATAGGGTTGAGGTCAGGGGAGGGTGGGGGCCACACCTTGAGTTCTTCTCCTTTTATGCCCGTAGCAGCCAATGACACAGAGGTATTCTTTGCCGCATGAGATGGTGCATTGTCATGCATGAAGATGATTTTGCTATGGAAGGCACAGTTCTTCTTTTTGTACCATGGAAGAAAGTGGTCATTCAGAAACGCTATATACTCTGACGAGGTAATTTTCACACCTTCAAGGACCCTAAAGGGGCCTAACAGCTCTCTCCCCATGATTCCAGCCCAACCATGGCTCCTTGCTGACGTCGCAGCCTTGTTGGGACATGATGACCATTCACCGACCATCCACTACTCCATCCATCTGGACCATCCAGGGATGCACGGCACTCATCAGGAAACAAGACTGTTTGAAAATTAGTCTTCATGTATGTCCAGGCCCACTGCAGCCGTTTCTGCTTGTGAGCAGTGGTTAGGGGTAGCCGAATAGTAGGTTTATGCACAACTGCAAGCCTGTGGAGGATCCTACACCTTGAGGTTCGCGGGACTTCCGAGGCACCAGCAGCTTCAAATACCTGTCTGCTGCTTTGTAATCACACTTTAGCAGCTGCTGTCTTAATCCAATTAATTTATCTGGCTGAAACCTTCCTCATTATGCCTTTATCTGCACAAACCCGTCTGTACTCTGAATCGGCCACAAATCTCTTCACAGTACGATGATCACGCTTAAGTTTTCGTGAAATATCTAATGTTTTCATACCTTGTCCAAGGCATTGCACTATTTGACACTTTTCAGCAGCACAGAGATCCTTTTCCTGTCCCATATTGCTTGAAACCTGTGGCTTGCTTAATAACGTCCTTCTTAAGTAGTTTTCCTTTAATTGGGTTCACCTGCCAAACTAACTAACACAGGTGTCTGAATTTGATGTCAGTGATCCAAAGAGCCATGAGACACAATACGTTCCATGAGTTTAATTGAAACACAAAAAATGTTATATTTTTGACACTTAAATTCAATTTGCATAATAATTTGGAACGAGGTGTATTGGCTTGAGGTCTGGTGACTGTGGAGACCGTGTGAGTACAGTGAAGTCAGTATCAGGTCCAAGAAACCAGTTTGAGATGATTTCGGCTGTGACATGGCACGAAGAAGTTGGTACACTGTGGTTAGTACGGGGTACACATGGTCAGCAACAATACTCCGGTAGGCTGCGCTGCTCAGTTTGTCTTAAGGGACCCATTAAGGGACTCATTAAACCACCACCAGCCTGAACTTGAGCCTGTTTAAATTGTAGCCTGTTCTTAGCTGACAGGAGGGGCACCCGGTATGGTCTTCAGCTGCTATAGCCCATCTGCTTCAAGGTTTGACTTGTTGTTCATTCTCTTCTGCATACCTTGGTTGTAATGAGCACCTATTTGAATTATTGTTTCCTTTTTGACAATAAACTCTTTGAATCTTTGAATCTTTTTATCAGCTTCTGCCCAATCTCCTCTGATCTCTGGCATCAACAAGCTATTTTCACCCAGAGAACTGCCATCACTGGATATTTTTTCTTTTCGGACCATTCTCTGTAAACCCTGGAGATGCCGCTGTGTGTGAAAATCCCACTAGATCAGCAGTTTCTGAAATACTCAGACCAGCCCGTCTAACACCAACAATGCCAACCAACAATTCAAACTTCAGCAGCTCGTCTTGATCATGTTGAGTTTCTGTCATGTGATTAGATGGGATTGGATCAGATGGCTGATTAGATATATGTGTCAGCGAGCAGGTGAACAGGTGTACCTAATAAAGTGAGTTGTGAGTGTATATGTGTACACTGTGTGTGTGTTTGACTTTTATGTGTCCCTGTTACACCATTTTTGTGGTAATATGAGCCATGCATATCAGCTATTAGTAGAAGCCTAACCCGTTTTGGGTTCATTCTGCTTATCTTAAACACCTTTGTTCTCATTTGGAGCATTTCACACAGGCCAGCAGGTCCAGATTCCTGAGGACAAAATGTCCGTCCTATTCAAAATATGCTCTTTATTGAAAAGAATGCTTTTAGTGCTTTTTTCTGTGGTTTATATGATTATATGTTGGTTTGTTTATTTTATCTGGCAACACCTCAGGATTGAAGTGACATTACAGTCATGACAGCTGCAAGGTTTTATCGACACACTCATGCTGTCATGAGCAATTATGAAATAAAATTTTACCGCAGTCATGCTGAAGCACCGATTTTCCTGGGAGACTCCAGACTCTTTAATTATTGCTCTTCGCCTTCACCCCACAATTGTCGTATTTTCCAAGGAGGATTTTTTTCCTGTTGGATATTTCTTCTACCATCACCTCTATTTCTTGTTTGCTACATTTTTTGAACACTTGAGATGAAGGTTTCCCTCCATTTTGCTGTCCTCTGAGTGGATTTAAATTAAATAACAGGAATAACAGTAAATACAAATTCAAAATGCATCTCATGCCATATATTGTAAGTTGTAAAATGCAACAAAGCCTACATTAGAAAACAATGAAGATTTTATTATGAAAATCTTAAGGGAATAATAAAGATTTTCGTAAGATAATATTTGAGAACTTCATGAGTGTTTTGAGAATTTCATTCACATTCTTGAGAATTTGAGAATTTCATTCACATTCTTATAAACTTCTTAGTGTTTGTCTTGAGAACCTTTGCAAGTTTTTTCTTAAGAAGGTTTTGTGAATCCGGCCCCAGCTGTTTGAATCAGCAGTTGCTGAGGACATGGGTTTGAATCCCGGACTGGACTGGCAACGTAGAGGTCTGGCGGTGAAATAATAAATAAATCCTCATACTGGGCAGCAGCGGTATGAGTCAGTGTTGGTGGATCGCATTGTAGTGACAGAGGTAACATCTTCAATATTAAATGAGAAGAAGGAAGGTTCGGCAATCTACACTTACAATTTTAGACATTTAGCAGACACCCTTATCCAGAACTTCTTACAACTGATATAATCTATAATCCAAGTGATTGTGAGTTAATGGCCTTGCTCCAGGACCCAACAGTGGCACCTTGGCTGAGGTGGGACCTTCTAGTCCAGGACCTTAACTGCTAGGCCACCACAGTCTCCATCTACTGAGATTTTCTTCCACAAAAGCTCTACAGACAGTAAAAACTGTCCATGGAAAAGCAATGGAGCCACTCTTGTAACAAATGGAGAGACTTGTAAGTACAGAACTTTTCCTGAGTAAAATAAATGATGACAGATCGTGTTATGGAATTATTTTAAGGTATTAATGTATAAAGTATAAGTAAAGTATACTCCTCATGAAGGATTTTAGATTGCCAGTAGCCTTTAGCAATAACAAATGTTTGTTTTCCCTTTGAGTGATTTATTCCTTTATGCTTTGAACCACACTGATAACCATTCTTTCTGTGTGCTGTTTTGAACTTTCAGACAATAGTTTGGTTACACCAGCTTACTGTGAATTTCCATTTCGATTTCAACTTCTGCATGAGTAAGTGAAATGTTTTTCATTGTTTAAATATCCAGTGCAGGTACAGGTGCTTTCCTTACAGGTTCCTCTTTTATACTGTTGAAGATTTGTTGGAAACATATGCCTTTGTAACTACAAAAGCCACACATTTTTTTACTCATATAATTATTTACATCGTATATATTTGCATTTCTAATTGTGGTGAAGTCACTCGTTCAGACTAAGTCTCTTTGAGACCTGATATTGTAGGTGTGTCTCAGCCCGAGGTGGCAAAGTACAAAATGTTCTTTGGAAAAATGTTCTTTTGGCCTTGGAAGTGTTTATCAGGTTGCGAAGTGTGGGTATGTGTGTGCGCAAGATTTGTTGTACAGAGACACGCTATAAACTCCAGTAACTTGGGTTATTTCACATGTGTATAATTACTCAATCATTTGTAATTTGATTAATAAGCACATTTATTCCAAGTGATCCTTTTATACTGTAAATGCATATGATGAATAACTATATTTTTGACGTTAAAGTGTTAGTTTAAAGCTTTTTCATGGTCTCAGAGATTAATCATGATCTGGATTTAATATAATTATGTAAGAATTGAATACAATTTATATGTAGAAGTTAGAGACTTGATGCTGAAACTAAAATATGGGATAAAGTGTACTTGCCAGGTCAGGATGACCCGAGAGGGGAGATAAGGGTGGCACCAGGGAAGCAGATGTTATAAAAGTTGGAAAACAACCATGATATAATGTCTGGACCTAACTGAGCAGTATATAAGAAATGGAGAACTGTTGAGCTTTGGCTTCTCCGCATCGCTGCTGTGATGTGTGGTTGTCCTTGTTGTGTGCACTCTGGAGTGGATGCAATAAAACTGTCTGCTTCTCCACTGAAACTTTAATTCGGCTTGAGTGTGATTTTTGATTAAGTGAGCAGAATGTATTCTGTCAAAAAACCTCGACATAAAACTGGCGACGAGGATGGGATTTGGAAAATGGCACGACTGAAAGACACTAGATCCGGCTGGGGGAGCATTCTCTGGACAACTCACAGAAAATGAGTGGCCACCAGGTAAGCAATTTAAGCTTACAATTTATGTGCTTGTTTGGAGATGCTGTCTCGAAGCTGGGTGGTAAGAGTGTTGTCTACACTAAATTTAAGCCAAAATCCAAAGTATTAAGAACCTTGTACAGTCGTATGAAAAAGTTTGGGCACCCCTGATAATTTTCAAGATTTTAGTTTATAAATCATTGGTTGTTCAGATCAGCAACTTGAGTTAAATATATCATATAGCAGATGAACACAGTGATATTTGAGAAGTGAAATGAAGTTTATAGGATTTACAGAAAGTGTGCAGTAATTATTCAAACAAAATTAGGCAGGTGCATAAATTTGGGCACCCCAACAGAAAAATTACATCAATATTTAGTAGATCCTCCTTTTGTAGAAATAAACAGCCGCTAAACGCTTCTACAGCTTCCAGTCTGGATTCTGGTTGAAGGTGCTTTGGACCATCTTCTTTAGAGAAACATCTCCAGTTCAGTCAGGTTTGATGGTTTCTGAGCATGGACAAGCCCACATTTTCAGTAATATTCATGTCTGGGGACTGAGATGGCCATTCCAGAACGTTTGTAATGTAACTGGTTCCTCTGCATGAATGCCTTAGTAGATTTTGAGCAGGTTTGTGGGTCGTTGGCCCTCGGTGCAAACTTTGTCACTGATTCTTGAACATTGTTCTCAAGAAATCTGGAGATATTAACTGGAAATCCATGCAACCTCAACTGTAACAAGATTCCTAGTACCTGCACTGGCCACACAGTCCCCACAGCATGATGGAACCGCCACCAAATTTTACTGTGGGTAGCAAGTGTTTGTCTTGGGATGCTGTGTTCTTTTCCGCTCCTTGTTATGTCCAAATAATTCAATTTAAGTTTCATCTGTACACAGCACTTTATTCTGGATTGTCCAAATGTGCTGTAGCACACCTCAAGTGACTCTGTTTGTGGCGCGTCTGCAGAAAAAATGCTTCTTGCATTACTCTCCCATACAGCCTCTCCTTGTGCAAAGTGCGCTGTATAGTTGAACAATGAACAGTGGACACCATCTGCAGCAAGATGAGGTTGTAGGTCTTTGGAGGTGGTCTGTGGCTTGACTATGACCTTTCTCACCATCCTTCACCTCTGCCTATCTGAGATTTTTCTTGGTCTGGCCACTTCGGGAGTTCCTTAACTGGAACTGTTGCCTGTGGTCCTTCCATTGCCTCACTATGTCCTCACAGTGGAAACTGACAGCTGAAATCTCTGAGGAGAGCTTTTCCCCTTTCCCTGAACCATGATGTTGAACAACCTTTGTTTTCAGGCCATTTGAGAGTTGTTTTGAGGCTCCCATGTTGCCACTCTTCAGAGAAGATGCAAAGAGGAGAAAAACTTCCAATTGGCCACCTTAACACTTTCTCATAGTTGGATTCACTTGTGTATGTAGATCAAGGGTCAATGAGCTTACAAAACAAATTTTGTGTTCCAATAATTAGTGCTAAAGGTATTTAAATGACAAGGGTGCGTAGTTTTTAGTTTTTAAGTGAGGAAGCCCAGTATTATCGGTGTGAGGCACAAGGATTTCTGAATGCACTCATCCAAATATTTACAGTGAATTTTGTGTTTAATGTGTAAACGTGTATGTGTTTAAGTGGGAGTGTGAGAGAGAGAGGCGGTTTGTGAGTATGACCTTGGGCGACTGAGCTTGGCTGTGTGTGTGTGTGTGTGTGTGTGACTGGTATTTGTGTGAAACTGCAGTGAGGGGAGAAAAAGAAAACAGACAAAAGTAAAACGGGAATTAAAACAAAATACAGTACAGCGATATTTAAGCAGAATGGAACAGAGTGCACTATTAGAGTATGTAAAATAAGATATATCAATTACTTAACATAAGAACCAACTTAAGAGAACATAAAGTAACGCGCGACATGCTGTAGGGTGTGATAATTATAGGAGTGTGGTACGCAAAAGTGTGTTTATGGATGAACCACACCAAGTATTCATGGGAAATCTTGTCCTAAAGATTCTTTAAAATATTTGGAGTTTGATTAGTTGGTTGAAGAAGCATAATTTACATTTGTGTTGATAAATAATCATTGTTATTGTTACCTGGTGAAAAATAAAACGTAAGCTTTAAATGATATTATGCTAGTATATATTATCAATGGGTTATACGGATATTGTGATGTATGGATATTAATATTATAGTAAAGGGTGACAGAAAACATGAACTGCTCAAAACTGTCCCATTCTACCTATCTATTGGCTGGAAATATGAGATTTCCTATATTAGACCCGCAAATAAGTTTAGTATCTGATAGACTTCTGGGAAAGGTTGTTTAGAAATATATAAAATAAACAAAATATATAGACTCTGTGAGCTACACATTCAAGTGCTCAGATTAGGGAATTAGGGATTTTAAAGTCTGTGGGTACAGTATGTTTTAAACTACACCTAGAACAGGTTCGATAATGCTGAACAGAGTTGATTTAAAAGTGTTGGAACTTATTTATAAACATAAGCCTAGATGTTAAACATAAATTCGGCCATAACGATAATAATAATATAATACATTTTATTAAGTAGTTTTCCAAACTTTTTACAAAGTGCTTTACACAAGCAACAGAATTTACAACAAGAGAATAAATAAAAGTATACTAATAAATATCCATGATAAAACAGTAAGATAAGAAAATAGAAACATTTAAAAGTACAGACGTAATAAAAGACTGTGTAAAATTTAAACAGATAAAACCTCAAAGTGCTCACCTGACGTAGTTGTACATGGTCAGTAAGCATAGCCTGTAGTAGATGTGAATATTTGTTTGAACGTGAACCTGTTACGTATTTTAAACAGTAGAACGCTACCGTGCTAAACTTTCTGCGAGCGAATCTATTTCTATCATATTCAACTCTCTTAAGTTTTGAGATCTTATATCATAAGTACTTTTTATGGAAAAATGTTTATGGTAAAATTTGAATCATTCGTAATTGAATGTTGGATAAATAAGGATAAAAAGGGAGGCTAATGGTGCTGCTGTAAACCAGAATCAGGACAGTGCAGATGAAAATTGTACTTTATTATCAGGGAGAGTTCCCTGGGTGTAACTTAAGCTAACGTCACTACAGAGGCCACAGGCTGAGGCCTTAGCAGGAAAATCATTAAGGGTTATAGATCATTTTAACCAATCTGACCTAAACGTTACCAGTGATTATAAAATAACTTAATAGAAATAAAAGATTTCTGTGGCCATTGGAGCCATGCGTTTATAAGTTAGTGAAAAATGTATTTGATATTGGACCTGTTTCTAGCTTATAGGTGAAATTGGTAATTCTAATCTCTACCTGAAGACTCCCTATCTGCCATTACATATTGATTGCTAAAAAGTTTTTTTCCTTACGCAAATTTTGGTACTTTTTGTAAATTTACCACTGAGGTCTGTTGGGTTGTGACTTGATGTTTTGTTTGAACATTTAACAATGGCACTTGTTTAAAGACACAGGTTGTGTATGTACAAAAAACAGTGAAAAATTACATTGTTAATATCTATACTGCTCAGTAATAATGCCATGTCTGGCTCTTCCCTCCTGTACAAGTGCATCTGCTGAATGGCCGGTGAGAGGCTGCTTAGTCAATGACGGGTAAGATCCCACCATGAAATCGGGAGAACCTAAGGCAGGCACAGCCGTAGTACCGCCGAGAGAGCTGATGTTTACAAAAAGTCTCATTATCGAGCAGTACTCAAAAACATTGGGACCAAGCAAACCTTTAGAGGGACATTGGTTCACGGTCTATCCAGACTGGCGTTATGCATTTGGCATTGTGCAAGATTTGGTGAATATTTGGTCTATATGAGGGAGTATTAAGGTAGAGTGACTAAATACTTAGGCATATTGAACTAGCTGATGTGAGAAAAGTAGACCTATGTTAGACTGAAATCATATAAAACAGTGAAAAGAAAATGTACAAATTGGTATCACTCAGCTTCCAGTATAGCAAAATATCTTTCAGTAACTACAAAAGAAAAATATAATAACGAATAAATAGTAATACTAATGATAATAATCTTAAAAGAGAACAACTTTTTCCCATTGTATGACTTACAAAAGAAATTAATACTAGGTTAGACGTGATAATAGTATCTAAACATTGACTGGAAATTATAGGCACCATACCACCCATGAAGCTGATATCGTTGATAGTACACTATGACAAATTTATTAGTGTGGAACTCGAAGGTCTAAAATTGCCCAAACAGGTAGCTAGTAGAATTGACTCAGCAATAACACTAAAGTACATAATTGACATTGACACAAGGTTAAATATAATAAAAGCAGAAAATATGGAAAGACACAGGAACCACAAAAGATACAGAAAAACGTTGAAGAAATAGGTGTGCATGGTGTTAACCATTGCACAAGGGGGGAGGTACTAGGTAGTGAGAAAGGTGAGAAAATTATTGAGGAAAATAAAGTAAAAAGGGATTTTGGGTACCAAATGTACAGTAATTTGTGGATGTAACCCTAGGCAGATGTGAAATTCGTATCAAGAACAATGTTAGAAAGGGTGTTTGAGATTTGGAATAACAATAATGACTAGTTCAGATCATGTAAAATAATTTGTTGATAAGGTAGTGAGGCTAATTTGGCAGAAACTCAGAATCAGACCAAGATTGGGATGTGTGTACCACACTCAAATTTTAGAATTTATTAAAAATACAAAAAGCTATTTAAGCAGGGAAAAACAGAGAGAGAGAGTACTGGAGGAGAACAAGGAGCCAGAGGTGAATCCAGGAGACTGCGTCTATGCGAGGGTCTCCAGAACAAAAGTAAGATCTGCCAAGGATCCAAGGGTCCAGACCTGGCAAAAAAAAAAGGGCAACATCTACGACTGTGCAAGTGGAACGAGCATCAACATGATATCACCTGAACCACTGAGACTTGGCATTTCAAGAGTCCCAGGAGGAAGCTGAGGAAGGACCAGAAACACATCCACCTGATCCAGAACAACAAAGACGAATAAAAACCAGAACTGCGTGGGCAATAACACCAACATCAGCAATGACAACAAGAACTGGCAGAAGACCCCAGTTATGAGTTACTGAAGTGAATGGATGGATTAAACTGAACAGAACAGATTTGCAAGACACATAATAGAACATGGGTAGACATGAGAAAGGGATAGAGAATTAGTATAAATGTTCATTTGTTTATATGATATTAGCTGATATGAAAGGGCCACAAGGGGGGTGTAGTACAGAAACCACAACTGGAGCATGAGGTCAGATTGAAATGGGGAAGTCTTAGACAAGTAACAATGAATTTGTCAGCTGAGCGATGTAATTAAATAGATAAGTTGGATGTTATCTGAATGTTAGACCTAGCTTGGAATATACTTTGGTAGGTCAAATTGATGAACAGCTTATTTGCTGAATAATAATAATAATGTTTCTGCTATTATTATTCATTTAGAGGCAGCCATGAGTTGCAGGGATGCTGACTGTCGTTTCAGCTTTAGGGCTGTGTAAATGCGCGGGTGTCCAGGTGACCCATGGTTTGTTTAAGTATCTAAGATTATTATAAGTATGACAACAGAAGTTAAATGATTTTTCTTTTCAGTATGTATGGTGATTGTATAAATTATTTTGAACTGTTTGGAATTATCAATGAAGGATAAATCATAGATCGTAGTAGGGGACTAAGAGCTCTAAAATTATGTCTAATTACTATCTTTATTTACATGTAACATTTATAACTTAATTTATCTTTTATTTTAAGATTGTTTAGTACTTCTTAATTTTAACAGTTAACAGTATACCTGACAAGGTAGTGAGCCTTGTTTATAGAAAGACGCAGACAAATTGTAGCTTTTGAAGGAGACAACTGACCACTTATTGAGTTTTAATCGAGAAATGACAGATGCATTTGTTAGCATTTAATTGGTCTTACAGTTATTGATTTAAAACTAAATTTGTCGATTTATGACTTTAATCATTATTAATTGAAGTTAGAGTTGAAAAGTTTCGTTGTGTTATTATTTCTTACGTACGGTACGAGCGGAAAATTATGTAGTTAGGTGACAGTAGGGAATGTTGAAGATTTGTTGGAAACATATGCCTTTGTAACTACAAAAGCCACACATTTTTGTACCCATATAATTATTTACATCGTATATATTTGCATTTCTAATTGTGGTGAAGTCACTCGTTCAGACTAAGTCTCTTTGAGACCGTTATTGTAGGTGTGTCTCAGCCTGAGCTGGCAAAGTACAAAATGTTCTTTTGAAAAATGTTCTTTTGGCCTTGGAAGTGTTTATCAGTTTAGCGAAGTGTGGGTATGTGTGTGCATAAGATTTGTTGTACAGAGACATGCTATAAACTCCAGCAACTTGGGTTGTTTCACATGTTCATGTGTATAATTACTCAATCATTTGTAATTTGATTCATAAGCAAATTTTTTGTCAAAAAATCTCGACAACACCTAAACCACACAGTTCACTCTTATATAGGACACCATTTACATTCATTCATTCACATCATATCATACCATATTAGGTGTTTGGAACAGTAAAGAACAGTATTTCAGTAATAAACTCTACTCATTGCATTGAGAGGTCTTTACATCAAACTACTTATATACTACAGAGGTAGACGCCAAATCGTTTAGAAAAGGCAGCTTCCTTGACTCTTCGAGGTGCCTTATAGCTCCTAGGACTGGGTTTGTTCTTTGCCTCCGATTTCTCATGGTGTCTGGGTGCAGTGGTTTGCTCCTGTCTCTGAATAACCAGATGGATTAGCTACTGCAGATCAGTCTGAAGATAAGATGAGTACATGTAGTGCAGTGGTGTTGTACCCGGCCCAGCATGTTTCCTAACATTTTTCTGTGATATACTTGGCCCTGGACCCGCCTCAGCGTGCCCTGTCTGTACTCTAATCTTGTGTGCAGACTGTTTGATATTGGCTCTGGGAATGAAAATGAATTAAATGTCAGGCTGTATGTGCAGGATGTATCCAGAGGTTCCAGAGGTTCCCTGAGTCCAGAGGTTTTAGGATTGGCTCTGGACCTACACTGGGACTGTGGTAGCCTAGCGGTTAAGGTACTGAACTATGGACCAAAAGGTCCAGGGTTCAAATCCCACCTCTGCCAAGCAAGGCCCTTAACCCACAATTGCTTGGATTGTAAGATTGTGTAGATTATTGATGGATAAGGGCGTCTGCTAAATGCTAAATGTAAATGATTTGCTCTGAACCTACCATGATTGGCCCTGGACTCACCCTGATTGGCTCTGGACCTACTGCACTCTGTTCAGGATGTACTCTAACCTTGTAATGAGAGTTGCCAGCATTGCCTCCGATCTGACCACATGCTTTCCAGGATGTATTCCAACCTTGTATTCAGATTATTCAGGATTAGCTCTGGACCAAACAGGACTGGCCCTGGACCCACCCTGATTGGCTCTGGACCTATCATGATTGGCCCTGGTCCCACTCTGAATGGATCTGAACTTACCATGATTGGTTCTGGTCCCACCCTGATTGACTCACCATGATGGGCCATAGACCTAACACATCCTGTCCAGAATGCACTCTAATTTAGTACTTAGTGTCCAGGATGTGGGTGGCTGCACAAGTGGTTAGTGCTGTCGCCTCACAGCTTCAGAGATTCCCAGTTTTATTCCCTATTCTAACTCTGGACCTAGAGCATCCTGTACCTTAATGCTGTGATACCATGCTATGACCAGGTTATGAACTGTTTCATTCAGACATGGTGTCTTTATTTGCAAATTGTTAATATGGTCCATAGTATTTACACACTGAGTCAAGACCATAATTCAACCTAGCTGGGTTAGTCCCATCTCTTGGATTGATCACTTATAATGTACCCAGGAATGTCAGAAGTTCACATGCAAAACAGTAGGATGCCTCTGCCCTTGGAAACTGTCCAGTATTATTAATCTAAGTTATAATTTTATTATCATTATTATTTAATGAAGCAGGCCTTTTTTTTGAGGAAACGCTCCATCGTCATTTAAAGGATTCTATGGATCGATTAAATACGTTCTCGAGGCCAGATTGAGTAGACCATGGAAGATGTCTCAGACTGCATCAAGGGAGTTCACATTTGTATCAGAGTTTCCTCAGGCTGATGCTTGTTTGAGGGTAAGTACACAGCTTATTTATGACACAATAACACAGTGAAATAGTCAAGTCAAGTCAAGTCAGGTCTATTTATATAGCGCTTTTTACAATGGAGCATTGTCTCAAAGCAACTTTACAAGTTTACATTATCTCCTAATAACTACGTCCAATCCCAAATTGAGCAAGCCTAGGGCGACAGTGGCAAGGAAAGACTCCCTGAGTGTTATAGGAAGAAACCTTTGGAGGACCAAGACTCAAAAAGGGACCCAACATTAGATGTTAAATCTAAGAACGAAACTAAAGTCATGGAGTCAACGTTCGAATAAAATGTGAAGTATACACATCGGCATTAAGTGGCCCGGGTATGATGGGGCTGGGGCTGGAGCTGATGACGGAAGCAGCCTGAGTGAAGCTGCAGCGGATGAACCTCATGTGTGGGACTGGAACTGCCGGAACACAGCTCGGAGAGAAAACAGAAAATGTAATTAGTTATTGATTAAGAGCACAGTGTCTATTAACAATCACTGATGCCAAGTGTAGCCTGAGACCCCGGCATTATCTATAGCAGCATAGCTAGAAAGAGGAGAACTGGTAGGAAACACAGCCAAGAGGGATCACATGAGACATTGGCAACCCCACAGGAGGCAGAAGACAGCAGCCCAACGTCTCTGATCACCATAAGACTCTTTGACTATGAACCCCGAGCTCTGCCCTTAGTCTAAGGCAAGGATGCACGAGTCAAGATCACGAGGACCGAAGCCCAGTTCAGCCAGACCGCCCACTCGACACTCCCGGCTAACAGGACAAGGCAAGGCAGGCCAGACATGACTCCAGACTCCGCCCCAGTGACCCAAGCCATGCATTCTGGTCTAAATCTAGTCAAAAGTCTTTGTAAAATAAGTATGTCTTTAGCCTAGATTTAAAATTTTGGAGAGGGTCTGAGTCTCAAACGAAAATGGGAAGTTTATTCCAGTTAGTGGGGGGGGGCCAGGTATGAAAAAGCCTTTCCCCCTGCTGTGACTTTTTTTAATTCTAGGAACTAAAAGAAGTCCTGCACCCTGCGAACGAAGTAGACGAGCTGGATTGTAAAATTCTTAAGAGTTCACTCAGATAATGTGGGGCCAGGGCCATGTAGAGCTTTATAAGTTATAAGAAGTATTTTTGTAATCAATGCGGAATTTGACTGTAACCAGCGTAGTGATCCCACCTCTGCCAAAAGCTGCCACTTGTTGGGTCTTTGAGCAAGGCCCTTACCCCACAATTGCTTGTGTTGTAAGACTGTACCAATTGTAAGTCGCTCTGGATAAGGGCGTCTGCTAAATGCTGTAAATGTAAATGTAAATGTAGTGATGATAGAACAGGAGTGATATGATCAAATTTTCTAGTTCGAGTTAGCAACTCGGGGCAGCTGCATTCTGAACTAACTGAAGTTTATTTATAGATTTACTAGAGCATCCAGTAAGTAAGGGTTTACAGTAATCCAACCTTGAGGTTTATAAACGCAATGAACCAGTTTCTCTGCATCATTAAAAGAGAGGATATTTTCTAAGTTTAGCGATATTACGTAATTGAAAGAAAGCAATTCGAGTGATGCTGGTAATGTGTGCATCAAAGGAGAGATCTGAATTCAAATGTGACCCCTAAGTTTTTTTACAGACGGATTGGGCAATACTGGACAGCCATCTAGATTTAGGATAGATGTAGCCAACCTGTCTCTCACAGCCTTGGGTCCCACTAATAGAACCTCAGTTTTTTTATCACAACTTTACACAGTCCTCATTTTGTTTTTGTTGACTGTAAGGCTGTCATTAGGTTTGGCTGATATGTACAGCTGTGTATCATCTGCATAGCAGTGGAAATTAATGCCATGTTTACGAATAACTGAGCCTAGTGGCAGCATGTACAGAGAGAATAAAAGCGGGCCAAGCACTGACCCCTGAGGCACGCCATACTTCACTTTTGAGAGCTTAGACCTTAGATTATTTATATGAACAAACTGGTACCAGTCGGTTACGTAGGATTTAAGCCAAGAAAGTGCTAATCCTTTAATACCTACAGTATTTTCTAGTCTGTTTAGTAAAACATCATGATCTATAGTGTCAAATGCTGCACTTAAATCTAACAGAACAAGAAAAGAAACACATCCCTTATCTGAGGACATTAACAAGTCATTTAGTACCCTAATTAATGCTGTTTCAGTATTATGATGGTACCTGAAGCCAGACTGAAATGTTTCATAAATATCATTCCTTTGGAGGTAACTGCAGAGCTGCTGATAGATGGCTTTTTCTAAGATTTTGGACAGAAACTGTAGATTTGAAAAAGCAGGCTACTATAAAGGATCATTGCATTTACATAGTGTTTGCTTACAGGTGCCCCTCTCTGGTTCCATTGACAAAAGGATGAAACTTTACACCTATGGGAGTGCCTCAGTCACAGCATCTACAGACAAAATGGGTTACACAAAAGGTAACCTTATAACATTACATTAGTGTGGCATCCTTAAAAATAACCAAAAACAGGTTCGACATTGGCCCAGATTGACTGAGATCCCAAATAAAGACAATTTAGTTGTGTGGCCTTATGGGCTTGTGTCAGTTATGAGTCATAAATGGAGTTGGAGCAAAAATAGGTTGTTTCATAACACACATGAAGAAGTGTAGAGGGATTTTCTGTCCGAACAATGAAAAAAGTAAGACATTTCTGAAAAAAGTCCAAAGTTTTGAAAGAAAAAGAAAGAAAAAAGAAATGATGATAAAAAGAGAGGAAACACAAATAGATAAAATTAGAAAGTAAGATAGAAAGAGAAAGAAATAAGTGTGCAAGAAAGAAGGCATAAAAAAGAAAGGAAAAAGGAATGAGAAAAAAGAATGATAAATAAAGAAGGAAGAAAAGAAAGAAGGAAAAAGGAGAAATGTAGTCTAATGTATTCTAATTTACTACAAACTGTCCAGGATGTGGGCGGCACAGCTGTACATGAGAAAGCAAAAGAAAGCAAAAAAGAAAGACACAACATGTATGACAAATAAGAAAGGACTCTGAATCAGAAAAAAAATAACAAGAAATAAAGAATGAACTAAAAAACGTAAAAGTACAAGTCAGAAAATTTAAGAAATTTCAAGAAGTATGAGCATCATCTCTATCAGAACCCAGTCCTCCTCCGTACCCCACTGTAAACTGTCCAACTCCTGCTCCACAGTACCATCCAGCACCAAAGTAGTTGCCTGCTCTAATCCAAACTATCCAAATTATCCTGAATAACCAGTTCTGCCTTCATGTAGACAGCTACATATTCAGTGCAGTAGAGTGCAGCACATTCTGTATAGCCGATCAAATGTAAATGTTTTGTATACACATTGTTAATAAGATTTAAGCAAAGAAAATC
The DNA here is from genome assembly GCA_025084515.1 of Ancistrus triradiatus. Lineage (NCBI taxonomy): Eukaryota > Metazoa > Chordata > Actinopteri > Siluriformes > Loricariidae > Ancistrus > Ancistrus triradiatus. Next base: position 200,779 of record JAJAGP010001173.1, read on the forward strand.
AAATATTTTAAATTGTGATTTCTGTGATTTAAAATATGAATTTTAATTATTAATAGTTACATATTTACTTTATTTGTTATTATTTTATATATATATATATATATATATATATATATATATATATATGTATGTATATGTGTGTGTGTGTGTGTGTGTGTGTGTGTGTGTGTGAGTGAGTGAGTGAGTGAGTGAGAGAGAGAGAGAGAGAGAGAGAGAGAGAGAGAGAGAGAGAGAGAGAGAGAGAGAGAGTGTGTGTGTGGCTATTAAAATGACGTGAATGTGACGGAATAATAAAGCCTGAATATTTTAATAATAAAACATATTAGTGACTGCATTATTTAATGGGAATTAACAATTTTTTATCTCTAAATAATAGTTTGTTACAATATTGTTTTTTTTTTTGTTTCAGAAAATTAATATAAAATTGAAGATGTACATAATTAAACTGAGATTGAGCTAGCTGTATGTACAATGAAAAGGTACAAAGAAATAAGAAAGTAAAATCTAAAAGATAAAAATAAAGTAACAAGGATAATTCAAAGTATGATATAAAAAGAATTAAAAAGGAATGTACAAGTAAGGAAGTGCAAGAAAGAAAATGATACATAAAAAGTATGATAAAGAAGAAAGGAAGCAAAGAATGAGAAAGCAAGAAAAAACAAATGAGAAAAAGCACAAGAAAAGATTAAATAAATAATGGGAAAGAAAGACGGAATGAAGAGGGGACTATAGAAATAAAGGGAAATAAAAAAGAAGAAAAGAAAAGAGTTCTTGCAATGTTTTAGGAATGAAAGAAAAATTTAAAAATATTTTATAAAATTTACAATGCTTAAAATATGTTGAAAAAAAGGAACGAAAGAAAACAATGTGGAATCCAAAAAAAAAAAAATAATAATAATAAAATAAGGTATGCATTCAGTACATTGTCATAAATACTGATATTTCTATTTCTACTTTTATAATAACGGACATTATTGCTTGCAGGTGAAGGATAGAAAGAAAGAAACTAAAGAAGAAAGAGAAAAAAAACCCGAATGAACTGTAGGTAAATGCTAGGTGTTGAAAAAAAGGAAAAAAAGAAAGAAAAAGGACATTTGAAATCAAGGATATTAAATAAAAGAAAAAAAAAACATGCATTCAGTACAAAAGTGAGCAAATATGTCTTTGCGACTATTATTAGTTTTTAATACTGAAAAAAACCTCCTTGCAAGATGCTGATAGGCAGAAAGCTTAAAGCCAGAAAATCAGGAAGTAGGAAGAAATAAATGCTGTCATTTCTTTTTTATTTTTTAAAATAGTGCATGCATACTGATAGCCTATTACAGACATGATTGTGAGAAACGCCGTAAGGCAGCATTTGTTTGTTTCTCTTTCTTGTGACAGTCATTAAAACCAGGTAGGGCTGTCCTAAGATCCTGGAGGGCTGGGCACATCTATTTCTGCTGTTTACATTTGCGCTACTACTACTTCGCTAGTAGAACAGAAACAGGCTGTACAGAGCTCGCTTTGGCTTTTAGAAACACCTGAAAAATGTTGGGAACGTTCAAAGAACTCTCTCTAACTTATGATCCCGTTAACAGCTACAACACCTTTACAAGTGGCGACGTTATTAACGGTCGAGTCACATTGGAAGTAACGAAAGAGGTGAAGATCGACAGTCTGTATGTAAAGTGTACAGGAGACGCGAACGTGCAGTGGTCGGAGGAGGATCACAAACAAAGACCCCGGAGGTACACTGCTCATGACAGATATTTCAAACTCAAGCAGTATTTCATTCAGGATCCGTCCAAGAAAGGTAAGAAATGAAACTTATTATAAAGTATTAAGTTAAAGAAACGGTTTGTTGCAAGACGGGGGTGCGTTCAGTTAAGCTAACTGCAGGTACACAATGTGGGCGCGGCTATTACACACATACAGGTAGCTCTAAGAAACTGCATTCGTGAAAGAAAAACAACAGGGTGACTAGGTTTGCAGAAAATTTCGAAACTAGATAAAATACAAATACATAGTACACAAATCCCACACATTTCCCATCAGAATATGCTATTGTATGCCTGCACCAAAAATTAGGTGATTCTATTGCAGAAAATATTGGACGCCAAAGTCACCTCATTATTGAATCAAAAAAGGCACTTTTCAGAACTAATACATTCGCCAACAAAGCGACACAAATCACTGCAGAATTTTGAAATAACTGTCAAAAAAAGTCAGTACATGAGGCAATCATATTAAGTCAAAGTACAACTTTGAGGTCCTATCACATGGTAAATGCAAATACCTAACCAGCTACGACAACAACCATCATTCCATGGTGTCCAAAATGTCACCTCATTAGACGATCGTATTGAATCAGAATTTTGAGGCGTAATGAAATGTTCCTTTCAAATATGTAGTTGACAAAAACAACACAAATCACTTCAGAGAATGATATTTTACTAAGGTACTGCTACAACCCTGTCTATGGGGAAGCTGTAACACTTTAGAGAATGGTATGATGGACCTGATACTTGTTTGACCGAAGCCAAAAATGCACTGTTAGACCGGTTTGGGAGTAGCATGGAAGATCGGCCAGATGAAACAGAGACTCACTGAGTGAATTTGAACCAGTTTATATAGTAATAGGTGAGAGAAATGACTCCTGCTCTTTAACTCCCACCTCTGTACGTGATCCACAGCGTTGATTGGCTGTTGAGGTGATCTCCAGCTGTTTCAGATTGGTGCTTTTCCTGCCCAGCCTCTGCACAGAACTGCGATGTACTGGATGAGAAACCACTATAGAAAGTGATATCAGGAGGGCAGCAAAAGTCATTTAAATGATGTTTGGTAAACTACAAATAGGCTGTCATATGCCTTTTACTCGAGAGTGGCTTCCGTCTAGCTGCTCTGCCATTACAGTCTGATTTAATGGAGATCAGTGGAGTTAGTAATCCTTCTGGTAGGCTCTTCCATTTCTGCAGAGGACCTCGGCAGCTTATTTCTTATAGCTTATAAACTTATAGTCATTTCCCTTTGTGCCTGGACAAAGAGTAGATAAGGAATTATAAAGCCATTAATACTTAGGTTTCTTTGAAATATCTGCACAGGAAAAGAAGACACAGATGCTATAATATCCGAGGGGGAGACTTGTAAGTGTAATCTCTTTTTTTCCATGACTATGTAAACTCGATTAGTTTATGGAAATTCACATGTATGAACACATCAGGTTCTACAAACAATTACTGAAGGTATTTTACAAATTTAAACATGTTTTCCAGAATATTGTTAAGCAACTCATTTCTTATACAGAACACTTTACACAAAAACTACCAGACACTCAAACAGTTTCTTTCCTCATGCTGTTACACTCATTAACAGCTGATCAATAACACTAAACTGTAATACACACATCATCAACTAAATGTTGCACATCATTGTTGTTGCACTACAACGCACACTGCACCTTATTATTATTATTAGCATTTTATAGGTTTTGTATATTGTATAGTCCTAAATTACAGTGGGGCAAAAAAGTATTTAGTCAGTCACTGATTGTGCAAGTTCTCCGACTTAGAAAGATGAGAGAGGTCTGTAATTTTTATCATAGGTACACTTCAACTATGAGAGACAAAATGAGAAAACAAAATCCAGGAAATCACATTGTGGGATTTTAAAAGAATTTAATTGTAAATTGTGGTGGAAAATAAGTATTTGGTCAATAAATTTGGTTCAACTCAATACTTTGTAACATAACCTTTGTTGGCAATGACAGAGGTCAAACATTTCCTGTAAGTCTTCACCAGGATGGCACACACTGTAGCTGGTATTTTGGCCCATTCCTCCATGCAGATCTCCTCTAGAGCAGTGATGTTTTGGGGCAACACGGACTTTCAACTCCCTCCACAAAGTCTCTATGGGGCTGAGGTCTGGAGACTGGCTAGACCACTCCAGGACCTTGAAATGCTTTTTATGGAGCCACTCCTTCATTCCCCGAGTGGTGTGTTTGGGATCATTGTCATGCTGGAAGCCCCAGCCACGTTCCATCTTCAATGCTCTCACTGATGGAAGGAGGTTTTGGCTTAAAATCTCACGATACATGGCCCCGTTCATTCTTCCTTTAACACGGATCAGTCGTCCTGTCCCTTTGCAGAAAAACAGCCCCAAAGCATGATGTTACCTCCCCCATGCTTCACAGTAGGTATGGCGCAACTCAGCATTCTTCTTCCTCCGAACACGGCAAGTTGAGTCTTTTACCAAAAAGTTCTATTTTGGTTTCATCTGACCACATGATATTCTCCCAATCCTCTTCTGGATCATCCATATGCTCTCTGGCAAACTTAAGACGGGCCTGGACATGTACTGGCTTAAGCAGGGGGACACGCCTGGCACTGCAGGATCTGAGTCCCTCTCGGCGTAGTGTGTTACTGATGGTAGCCTTTGTTACTTTGGTCCCAGCTCTCTGCAGGTCATTCATCAGGTCCCTTTGTGTAGTTCTGGAATTTTTGCTCACTGTTCTCATGATCATTTTGACCCCATGGGATGAGATCTTGTGTGGGGCCCCAGATTGAGGGAGACTATCAATGGTCTTGTATGTATTCCATTTTCTTACAATTGCTCCCACAGTTGATTTATTCACACCAACCTGCTTGCCTATTGTAGATTCACTCCAGCCTGGTGTGCAGGTCTACAATTTTTCTTCCTGGTGTCATTCGACAGCTCTTTGGTCTTGGCCATGGTTGAGTTTGGAGTCTGACTGTTTGAGGCTGTGGACAGGTGTCTTTTATACAGATAACGAGGTCAAACAGGTGCCATTAATACAGGTAACGAGTGGAGGACAGAAGAGCTTCTTAAAGAAGAAGTTACAGGTCTGTGAGAGCCAGAAATCTTGCTTGTTTGTGGGTGACTAAATACTTATTTTCCACCATGATTTACAAATAAATTCTTTAAAAAGCCTATAATGTGAGTTCCTGGATTTTTTTTTCTCATTTTGTCTCTAATAGTTGAAGTGTAGCTATGATGAACATTACAGACCTCTCTCATCTTTCTAAGTAGGAGAACTTGCACAGTCAGTGACTGACTAAATACTTTTTTGCCCCACTGTATATGTACCTCATAATTGTACTAGAGAGACACCATCAACCGGGACCAAATTCCTTGTGTGTGTAAACATACTTGGTGAAATAAAGCTGATTCTGATTCCTGTTCTTTTGTTATTTCCAGACAATAATGTTGTTAAGCCCGGACGCCATGTTTATCCGTTTAGCCTTCAAGTGCCCCAAGGGTAAGTTCAGTGATTGTCAAATGTCTTGTGTGACCATTTTAGCAGGACTTTTAAAGTCTTTGGACAGTGAGAAACGCTCTGCTTGTGGAAATGCACACAATTTCAGACTTACTGAAAACATAACTGTGGCGACTGAAAGCTCCAGCAACGGCCAAACCCTGTTATTTAAGTGTAAGTCTTGACAATAGTTTGGCTATCGAATATTCAAAGAGCAGGAACCTGTTCCCATTCTTATGGCATTGTTCCTACCTTGTGTTTATATACAATATAATGGGAGTTCAGATAGCAGGATTTGATTATATATTATCCTGTTAGTAACATTAAGGGGAATTTGTAGGCATTATTTATCAAAATCAGTTGAATGGAGGTTAAAAATTACCCTTTTGATTGTATTAAACACACCTAATGCAAAGTCATAGCAGACTGAGTCATTAACTTCATTCTTTTTCCATGTAGAAGCTTTCCAGCACCCTTTCATGGAAGTTATGGCTCGGTGAAGTACATTCTTGAAGTCACCGTAGACCGTTCATGGAAGATGGATCAAACAGTAGTGCAAGAAATCAAGTTTGTGCCAAAGTTTAATAGTGCTGATACTGATTTAATGGTATGTTTACTTTTAATATTATTATCCGCAATAGTGCCTGAAGACCAATTTGTTATGTGTAAGGTAAAATGTTGAATAGTCTTATAATCTCTTCTTCATTTTAGCTGATCAAGTGGTCACTGTCTCGCACTGTAGAAACTGTTTTTTGTGGATCCAATTTGCTTCTTTTGGGCTTGTTTCCAAGACCTGGAGGGATCTGGCAACCCTGTCTGAGCTGCTGCACGTTTGTAGTGTCTGTCGTGCTCGGTTTCTGAAAGGCATCTCACTCTGTAGTTCTTGGAATAAAACAGAATATCATGATAAATCAGGACTTAATCTAGTACACCTTTTATTTAGTAGATTTCACATCAAATGTCTGCCTGCCAGCCAAAACTCCACAACATTGGAAATCAGTCAGCTGCAGCACAGCCAGTTTTGATTATTCACCAGAGGTTTTTGAAATGTTATGCTGAATATAATATAGCTGAAACAGATTTAATTTTATGCACAATGCATGGATTTTGAGAGGATATGAGGGATTCAGGTGAATGTCAACATGTTTCTTTCCTTCTAGAATCCACAAAGTGGCACGATTGACAAGAAGATGAAACTCTTTACCTCTGGTACTGCATCAGTGAGAGCATCCATTAACAAAATGGGTTTTGTGCCAGGTCAGTCTTTATGACGTTCTTGCCCAAGGAGTTTGGGTTCCTTTTTGAGTCTTGGTCCTCTCCCGTATAACATTTAGGGTTTTTTCTTTGCCACTGTCGCCCTAGGCTTTCTCAGTTAGGGCTGTGGGCCTGGATAGTTGTAGAGCTGCTTTGAGACAATGCCTCATTTAAAAAGCACCATGTTAATAAATTAGACTTGCAGTAAGAAATACATTCTGCTCTACGCATTTTTGACTCAGTAATTCTATTTTTATTATTATTTTTAAAAGGTGAACCCATTAAGATTTCCTCCGACATTGACAACTCTTCATCCCGCGACCTCAAGCTGAAGTACAGCCTTGAACAAAAGCAGACTTTCCGTGCACAATGTAACACTAAATATTCATCAAAAAATATCTTCAAAGTTGTCGGGGATCCAATTCCGTCTGGAACAAAGCAAACGGTCAACACAGACCTGGTGGTCCCCACAGATCTGGAACTAACCATTGCAAACTGTCGTATTATCATCGTGGAGTACGTGCTCAAGGTTGGTGCTCGTTGTTTTGCCTTCATGTAGCACTTATAGCACTAGAACCCGTTCAGCAACCTGTCAAAGTCAAAGCCAGGCGCTCCACAGACACAGCTGGCCAGGAAAGATCAGTCGGACGGGGATCAGCTCCCTGCCAGTTAACATGTTCCTCAGTGTGGACTTGCTCTTATCATGGAAGTTAGCCACTTGTAGTTGAAAAGGAGTCGTTTGTGGCCCCCCTCCCTCAGTGAATGTGTCGATAATTGGACGTATCCAATTTGAGGAGTTCTTTATAGAGAACTATTCAACTGAGCAGATAATCCAGACACATAGTTTGGATCATTTGTATGCAGTTGTCTAGTTTTGTTTTTTAAGAAACCAAATTCAAAATCCAATTTAAGAAATGCAGCAGTAATTCAGATTAAATTAGACCCTGTTTACTAGGGGAGGGATTAGATAAGCAACTCGCGATTAAATTCGATTACGATTCAGAGGGCTGCGATTCGATTATTCATCGATTATCGATGCATCTTGATCCGTCTTTGTTTCTGTACAGGATTTATTTTTTCTTCCAGTTCTATATAAATGACAAATGATAAACAATGTATTTGAAGAATTAAAATAACATAGAAATGTAATACTGTAATGAATCACTGGTACGTAGTAGTACAGACAGTCCAGGCTCAAAAGCCAGTAATCCACAGAATCAAACAATCAAATCCAAAGGAACGCACAAACATCAGTACCGAAAGAACACAGTCGTAGGGTCAAACACATGAATAGCAAGCAGATACATTAAACACTCAGAATCGCACCAAAAGAAACAAGACCTGGCAACTAGTGTAGCTGACAACTGCTATTATATAGTCTTTTGAAATGGCCGCCAAACCGGTAACGGCGGCCTTCAGAACTTGGGTGACGGGGCCCTCTGGGGGTGCAGATTGCAGCTGATGTGACAAATACTATATATAAAATAATGAAACATGCTGTTTTTCATTTACTGATTATTTTTAAGATTTTGTTTTCAAAAGTTTTGAAATAATCACAAAAGGAATCTAGTGGGAGTATTGCAAATAATGACTAATCATAGGGACAATCATAGCCTGTGACTAAAAACTTGGTTAGCATAAAATATTTTCGAGATAGGAAGCTGTAATGCTGCTAAAAAGTGTAAAAAATTGCCTTTGCACAAAAATGTGTGATCTTTTCATGATATTTTGCCTCACTGCTATCCCTTTTTAATTTTTTACAGGTCTACCTGGATGTGCCCTTTGCTTCTGACCCTGAGATTGTATTTCCAATCACCATTTTACCTCCTGGTGCTACCTTTAGACCAGCTCCAGTACTGTACCCGAATCCAGAAGCACCTCCTCCTTCATATGCGGAGATCTATCCAAATCCAAACCAAACAGCCCCAGGATTCAGTCCAGCTCCAGCCTTCAATTCACTTCCAGCTATGGGTTATCCAAATCCTGCTGTACCACAGCAGCATCCAGCACCAACTGCCCCAGGAATGGTGCCAACAGGAGGTGGACCAGGATACTGGCCAAATTCAGCCATGCAGCCAGAGCCTTATCCAACAAAAACACCTGAGAAAAATGAGTGATCGCTGAGATCTTTATCTCATGGGTAACACACCTTTACCCCTTTATAGGATTACTCCAAACTGGAATAGTGAATACCCTGTGGTTACGTATGTTATAGCATCTTGATAAGCATCATTGTCGTTTCCTGACTATACCTCAGCTTTAGATGATTAACCAGAATGTGAATGTGAAAGGTGAATTACAAATCCACTAAGTTTGTGTTGTTACATTATTTACACTGTTTATTACCAGAGTAGTATGCTGTATGTGGAAGTTTTAAACTCTATATTTTATATTAACATGCTAATTACGTATATCACTTCCAGTATGTTATATCAAACTACTATATACAGTGGTTCCGGAAAGTTTGTGAACCCTTTAGAATTTTCTATATTTCTGCATAAATATGACCTAAAACATCATCAGATTTTCACACAAGTCCTAAAAGTAGATAAAGAGAACCCAGTTAAACAAATGAGACAAAAATATTATACTTGGTCATTTATTTATTGAGGAAAATGATCCAATATTACATATTAGTGAGTGGCAAAAGTATGTGACCTGTGCTTTCAGTATTCTCGTTGTGACCCCAATGTGCAGCAATAACTGCAGATATATCATAAACGTTCCTGTAGTGTGATCAGTCCTGCACACCGGCTTGGAGGAAATTATTTTAGCCCATTCCTCCGTAGAAACAGCTTCAGCTAGGATGTGGTGGGGGTTTCCCTCACATTAGCTGCTCGCTTCAGGTCCTTCACACGCATTTCCATTGGATTAAGGTCAGGACTTTGACTGGCCCATTCCAAAACATTCCAAAACTGCCCCAGATGCCGCAAAAACAGGGCCCAAACCATGATTACTACCACCACAAGTTTCACAGATGGGATAAAAGTTCACACCCCACCACACCTGATGTCATCCCATTATTGAAAACACATGACTAATTTTCAACCTTCAAATTATTGCTAATCCATCGAGGCTCTCACATTAACATTGACACTCACTAATAATGTAATATTCTATCAATTTTTCTCAATAAATAAATGACCAAGTATAATATTTGTGTCTCATTTGTTTAACTGGGTTCTTTTATCTGCTTTTAGGACTGTGTGAAAATCTGATGATGTTTAGGTCATAATTATGCAGAAATATAGGAAAAATTCTGAGGATTTATTCACACAACCTGGCTTGCCTATTGTAGATTCATCTTCCCAGGCCTGCCTGCAGGTACTACAATTTTCTTCCTGGTGTTCTTGGAAAGCTCTTGGTCTTGACATGGTTGAGTTTGATCTGACTGTTTGAGGCTGTGGACAGGGTATTTATAACAGATAACGAGGTCAAACGGGTTGCCCATAATACAGGTAACGAGGGGAGGGGATAGAAGAGCTTCTTAAAGTGGTGTTACAGGTCTGGTGAGCCAGAAATCTTGCTGTTTGTGAGAGGTGAACCCCAAACCAAATACTTATTTCCACAATGATTTACAATTAAATTCTTTAAAATCCTAAATGTGATTTCCTGGATTTTTTTCTCATTTTGACTCTCATAGTTGAAGTGTAGCTATGATGAAAATTACAGACCTCTCTCATCTTTCTAAGTAGGAAAACTTGCACAATCAGTGGCTGACTAAATACTTTTTCCCCCACTGTACTAGAGAGGATCCAAGACCCTGGACGATCAAGAGTGAGTCTTTAAAGAGGAATGGTCTCAAATTCCCTTATAAACCTTGTAAAATGTAATAGAGGAAATAAAAATATTTTTTTCAGTGGGAGGTTGTACAAATTACTAAATGCAGAGGTGTCAGTAATTGTGACACATTTACAAGTTTTGTAAAAAATATTTACTTCATGATAAGGGATTTTTTTTCTACACTAAATTTGCTTAAATTAAAGGTTGGATTTTTTCAGTTTTGCAAAGTCAACAGAAGGTCAATTTAAAGACTCTTTTCCTCTTTAGTCTAAGTGCCAATAATATACTATTTTTTAAAATGTATTTAATGTGGTATCAGTCATTTATTTATTTATGCATTTATTTGATTGTTGGATGTAGAAAAGCCATGAAACAGTGTTTCATTCTTGTGTAGCAGAATATGACTACACCTTTAAATAAATACATTTTAATGAACAAACGGGGCACCACTTGATCTTTTGGGACTGGTAGATCAGAGAACCAGCTTAAGTTGATACTGATAGTCAGTTTAAAATCAGACTCAATCTTAAGATCATGAGGCCTACCAGTCATCCAGTTAATCCATATTGAATAATGAAGTCACTCCCACACAAAGTGTAATTAAAAAGTACGAAAACTTTATTAAATGCAAGGAACCATAAAATTACAGCAATAGCTTGATGAAATAATGAGATTATGATCACAATATGGAATCTACAATAATTTTTGTGGATACGAGTAGCTAACCTTAGAAGATGCCTTTAATACTGCTTTATCAAACTGCTTTTTACTGCTATTTACTGCTTTATAGACGCTACACTGGATTCAGCCATCAGACTACGAGTAGTAGTGATTTTGACAAAGAATTTATGAACACCAATTTGGATTATTAGCATGTCTGATAATACAGTGTAGTGTGGTTTTAAATAACTGATGATATTTCAAGAACCAAAGGAGACACCTCTTAGAGCAATGAGTTCTGTACCTGCCGGCCAAGGAACGGGAGCCTGTGGAACAGCTTGACCAGCTTGAGTCTCGGTCAACCTGCAACTGGTGAAAGTGCGGTTCTCTTTCCTTCAGCACAGCACAGTCAGGGATCCTTCGCTTCTTCTTCTGGTCAGGACTTCCACTCTTCAGGCTCACCAGGGATTTCCAGGTTCTTGAAAAATCACGTTCGCTTTAGATTGAAAAAGCTAACACTCTTTCTAAACTACAGCGTAACTGCGGATAGGACTTGAGGAATTTTTTATTTATTTAACTTTTATTTAACCAGGAAATATCCCATTGAGATTAAAAACCTCTTTTTCAAGGGAATCCTGGCCAATATGGCAGCAGCAAACACAAAACACACAGTAGAAACATAAAGTTGTAAACATATTATGAGAAACGATGGCAAATTGTACACTTAGCCTCAGTAACTTTTAGTTGGGATTTAAAAGTGCTCAGAGAAATCAATTCAGCTAGTTTCCAGTCTTTCTGCAGCATGTTCCATGCATAAGGTGCAGCATAAACAAAGGCCCTTTTACCTAAATCCGTTCGAGCAAAAGGGACAGAAAGCAACACACACTCCTGCGAACGAAAAGAATAAGATTCAACATTTCTCCGAGTGATTAACATACAAATGTATGAAGGCAACAGTCCTAAAATTGCCTTATAAATGAAAATATAAAAATGACTATTCCTTCTAGTTGCCAAAGCAGGCCATCCTACGCGATGTACCAATTCACAGTGGTGAGTGAACAGCTTACCGTTTGTAATGACCATAAGGCAGGGGGCATGATAAAAAGTCAAGCTTTCGAAGACATTGAACAGCAGAATGTCATGTACAGAGATCACCAAATCTAACACTGATAAAAATTGAAGCAGCAACAAGTAGCTTTTTTTACAGTAAAAGAAAAACACACACTTGTCGTATAAAAACTTTAATTTCAACCTCAACTTCTTCACAAAGATTTCAATAGGCGGCTTCTTAAAAGTAAGTGAGTCATCAATTAAGACGCTAAATCTTTATTACAAAATGACCGGATCTCTATTTCACGGCCGCGGAGTGGGAACCATTTGAGGCAACTTTTTGCAGTTGGACAAACAGCATAAGCTAGTTTTATCAGCATTGAGAAACAAGCTTCAATTTTGAATTAAATACTGCTGACGAGCAACAAACGCTTTCTGCAATGATTCGACAAGCCTGAGCAAGATCTGTTCCACAACAATAAATATACTGTGTCATCAGCGTTAGAGAAGATGCACATTGCGTCAGACACATTAAACCAAAGTCATAATATAAATAATAAATAAGAGGGGGCCCAATTAAGAACCTGTGGTACCCTATAGACAGTAACCAACATTCCGAGCACAGACCATCAATTTTAATGCATTGGGGACCGATTACTAAGATAATTGAAAACCAAGCAATTGCATGCTTTGAAAATCCGGACTGACTCGTCTAACTTCAAAAGTCGTGGCGACAGTGTAAAACGTTTTGACAAGTCAATAAAAAGAGAAATGCACAGTGTTGTCTTTTATCAAGGTGAACCAGTACTGTCATTTAACTACCTTCATGGTCTGTGATAGTGCTATGTTTTTTCCTAAAGCCAGACTTGATTGTTTGAAAGAATGTCATTTGAGTATAAGAACTGCTTTACCTGCTCAACAGCAAAGAGTTTCGAGAATTTTGTAAGATTGAGAGATTGGATATTGCGTCTATAATTTGTCAGGATTGCAGGCACCCTTTTTAATAGGGAAGACAAAAGCCGATATTTCCATAGAGATGGTATTTTATTTCTTTCCAAGGTAAGATTAAAAACAGACTGGTAAGAGGCTCTGCTACAAACCGTCTGCAGCCCAACTTTAAAAAAAATAAAGAATCTATTAAATAAGGGCCAGAGGTTGTCTGTGGAGTTCTAATGTTTTAGGGCATTATGAAAACTTCTGACGGAAAAAAGGGAACAAAATTAAATGATCTTCATGTAAGTTGGAGAATTTTGTGCAGGTTTTCACCAGAAATCTATTCCAATAGAATCAAACAACGATCCAAGATTTGATAAATGTGTATTGAAAACAATTTACAATTTCAAGTTGTTTTTAGTACGGCGAAGAGAGAGTCATTTAAAATACAGGTAGGTAGAAAGAGTGGTTTACTCACTGAAAGTGATTTAAAACCTTTCAAAATTTTTGTGGATTGTTTACGGTTTTCAGTAGTAACTGACAATACAGTAATATGAAAAAGTTGGGCACCCCTGCTAATTTTCATGATTTTTCTTTATAAATCATGGTTGTCCAGCTCAGCAATTTCAGGTAAATATATCATATAGCAGATGAAAACGTGATATTGAGAAGTGAAATTAAGTTTATAGGTTTTACAGAAATGTGCAGTAATTATTCAAAACTAAATTAGGCCAGGTGCATAAAATTGGGCACCCTTGTCATTCGAATACCTTTAGCACTACTTATTGAACACAAAAATTTGTTTTGTAAGCTCATTGACCCTTGATCGTACATTACACAAGTGAATCTAACTATGAGAAAGGGTTAAAGGTGGCCAATTGGAAGTTTTCTTCTCTTTCATCTTCTCTGAGGGAGTGGCAACATTGGGAGCCTAAAAAACAACTCTCAAATGGCCTGAAAACAAAGGCTGTCAACATTCATGGTTCAGGGGAAAAGGCGGAAAAGCTCTCTCAGAGATTTCAGCTGTTCAGGTTCCACGGGGAGGAACATAGTGAGGCAAGGAAGACCACAGGCACAAGGTTCTAGTTAAGGAAACTCCGAAGTGGCAGACAGAAAAATCCAGATAGGCAGAGGCGAAAGGATGGTTTGAGGAAACAGTCATAGTCAAGCCCACATACCACCTCCAAAGAAATACAACCTCATCTGCTGCAGATGTGTCACTGTTCATCGTTCAACTATTACAGCGCATTTGACAAGGAGAGGATGTATGGGGAGAGAATGCGAAGAAGCCTTTTCTGCAGAACACGCCACCAAAACAGAGTCACTTGAGGTGTGCTACAGGCACATTTGGACCAATCCCAGCTTCATTTTGGAATAAAGTGCTGTGTACGATGAAACTAAAATTGAGTTATTTGGACATAACAAGGAGCGGAAAAAGAACACAGCATCCCAAGAACAAACACGGGCTTACCCACAGTTAAAATTGGTGGCGGTTCCATCATGCTGTGGGGACTGGGGCCAGCTTACAGGTACAGGAATTTGTAAAGTGAGGGTTGCATGGATTCAAGTTAATTATCTCCGATTCTTGAGAACAATGTTCAAGAATCAGTGAAAAGTTGCACCGGGCCAAGACCCCAAAACTGCTCAACATCGCTAGAGGCCAATTCATGCAGAGAACCAGTACAACGTCTGAAGGGACATTCAGTCCACAGAAATAAACTATTACTGAAAATGTGGGATTGCCATGCTCGGAAAGGAGGAAAACCATCAAAAACAGACTGAAAAAATGGAGATGTTATAAGAGACGGGAATGGTCCCAAAGCACCTTTCAACCAGAATCCCAGACTGGAAGCGTAGGAAGGTTTAGCGGGGCTGACGTTATTATTTCACAAAAGGAGGATCTACTAATATTGATGTAATTTTCTGTTGGGGTGCCCCAAATTTATGCACCTGCCTAATTTTGTTGACTAATTACTGGCACCACTTTCTGTAAACCCTATATAAATTCATTTCACTTCTCAAATATCATGTGTTCATCTGCTATTATGATTATTTAACTCAAGTTGCTGATCTGAACAACAATGATTTATAAACTAAAATCATGAAAATATATAAGGGGTGCCCAAACTATTTCATACGACTGTAATATTCGATTTGGCTTTCTTAAGGAAAGAAGTAATTTATTTCTTAACTGTCAAAAAAAAAAAATTATTCCAATCTGTGGGTGATTCAGTTTTTCTTGCCTTGGCCCAAGCTTTGGTTTAGCTCACCAAAATAGCATCTGCAAGCTCTGAAGTGAACTATGGGTTTCTCGCCCCACTAACCCTGTAATCCTTAACGGGAGTGTTTATTTACAATTTGCTGAAAATGTCCCTAAAAAATGTCCAAGCTAATTCAAACATCTGGAATCAGCCCCATCGTCTTCCATTCAACTAGAAGACAAGTCTGATGAACAGCTTGCTCATTAAATATTATAGATTCTCCTACAATTATCGAGGGTTTAGATTTGCACATGGTGTTCTAGTGGTGCAACAACACCAATGATCAGTTAATCGTTACAGAAAATCCCTACAGACGAGAATTTATGTGGAAACATTAGAATAATTAAGTCAATCAAAGTTGATTTAACTGGGTTTTTTTAAAAATTTGGTCGAGGGGGTAAATTCACCAAACTGGGGTAAGATAAAGGAGAGTACAAAAAGATTTAAACTCATCCGAAAAACGCACTTAGCCAGTCCCAATTTAAATCACCAACCAAAAGGCAATTCACTGTATTTCAGTTTGGATAAAGAGCTTTAACGAATACAATGCTTCACTAAGGGCTGATGCAGGCCTATAAAACCCACAATTGTAATACAAAAGCATCTTGGATATTTCCACATTCAGATGCCAACAATTCCAGTTGTTTACAGATGGATTCAGACAGGCACTACTGAAGCATCAAATTGTGATTAAACATAAATTGCAAATACCGCTGGCCACCTCTTTTAGGCCCCTGTCAGTACGATACACATTGATAACCAGAGATATTAATGTGATCATTTCAATAGATTTAGTTAGCCAAGTTCAGAATCTGCAGCAATATCTGCATCAGTTGATATTAATCCAAATTCTGACCATGTCCATCTTGGATAATAAGCTGCGTGCATTAATATGAACAATTTTAAGACCAGATACTAATTTAAAATCCGAAGGTGTCTGAATGCACTGCAGCTCAGGACCAGGGTTTGGTTGCACATTACCAGACATGAGTAATAGTAAGACAATCAAAAGCCTCTGCTTTGTAACATTAAAGTTAAAAAATGACCATTGGTATGTAGAAGCAAAGCAAGATCTCATTTGAAAGGTGAGATAATTACACAAAGCTAGAAGACTTTGAAGTTTAGGTAAGTCTCTGCACAAAAAGTATAAGTTCATGTCCTTTATAAGATGTTGAGGTGGTTGTACAAGCTGTGCAGTCGCACTAACATAAGTGCAACTGTGACCAGCTACCAGGCTAGTCACTTTATTAGAGGCACACATGTAAAAACAACCATTTGCCTCTAAATCCCATACAATCACCAAACACAACAATGTTCGAAGAAATGCCATTATCCTCAGCTTATCAAAAACAAAGTGATTACCATATATCCAGAGCAATTCTCTCAGACCAAATAGAGCAGCTCAGTTCACAGTGTAGGAAGACGAACAAATAAAAAATCAAGAAAGTTATAGTGGGTCTGGAGGCATTACTTAGAGTTGAGTGTGGTTCTTTCTATCTTCCAGACCTGCAACTTCTTCTGAACTGAACTTTTGTTCCTTACTTTGCTGTTTGTTTCTTTGTCTGCTGGTCCCTACTGCTTAAAAGAAATTAAAGAATCACGCGGTTATCACATTTAACAAAGATGTGTGAAGTTTGGTATTAAATTAAACATAACAAAGAATTATTTTAGCTGGATACTTCACAACTGGCAGATTCTGAAGGTATAGGTGATAACTTTAATATAAAATGTCCTCATTCTAATGACCATTTTATGACCTGATTACTCTTGAAAAAAGGTGTTGCAGTCTTCGAGCCATCTGTTGAATGTGAGGCAGTAAATGTCTGGTTCCATGACAGATTAAGTGTCCTAGGGCCACAGAGTTGAAGGTTGAGGTTCACTAGCTGCCCCTATCTCTCTTTGTCCAGGAGGACACAGCCTTTTCGCTTTTAATGGTCACAAGAGAAGATGAGGAGGGATTTTGGTCTATAATGATTATATAAAGTCCGACAGAAATCGCTACATATATTTCCCCCCCTCCAAGGGTGGAGTTCGACTTCTGGAGAACTCCGGCCACAATGCGATGTGATGAAAGCTGTGAATGACAGCTAGGAAGTACATAACTACTTATATTCTAAGTAAGACATGTCTCCTTTTTAGTTCTATATAGGACTGTGGGACGAATGAGTTATGTATTTGAACTATGCTTGTAGTCCTATGAGGATCGGTTCCATCTTCAACAGCTCTCACTGATGGAAGGAGGTTTTGGCTTAAAATCTCATGAAACATGGCCCCGTTCTTTCTTCCCTTAACACGGATCAGTCGTCCTGTCCCCTTTGCAGAAAAACAGCCCCAAAGCATGAGGTTTCCACCCCCATGCTTCACAGTAGGTATGGCGCAACTCAAAATTCTTCTTCCTCCAAACACGACGAGCTGAGTTTTTACCAAAAAGTTCTATATTGGTTTCATCTGACCACATGATATTCTCCCAATCCTCTTCTGGATCATCCATATGCTCTCTGGCAAACTTCAGATGGGCCTGGACATGTACTGGCTTAAGCAGGGGGGCACACCTGGCACCTCAGGATCTGAGTCCCTCTCGGCGTAGTGTGTTACTGATGGTAGCCTTTGTTACTTTGGTCCCAGCTCTCTGCATCTCAATCATCAGATCCCTCTGTTTAGTCCTGGGATTTTTGCTCACCGTTCTCATGATCATTTTGACCCATGGGATGAGATCTTGCATGGAGCCCCAGATCGAGGGAGATTATCAATGATCTTGTCTTCCATTTTCTCTGCCTGGTGTCCTTCGACAGCTCTTTGTGCCGATGTGCATACTTCACATTTTATTCGAACTTTGACTCCATGACTTTAGTTTCGCTCTTAGATTTATCATCTATGCCGCCCAAGGAGGTTGGGTCCCTTTTTAAATCTTGGTCCTCCCAAGGTTTCTTCCTATAACACTCGGGGAGTTTTTCCTTTCCACTGTCGCCCTAGGCTTGCTCAATTTGGGATTGGACGTAGTTATTAGGAGATAATATAAACTTGTAAAGTTGCTTTGAGACAATGCTCCATTGTAAAAAGCGCTATATAAATAGATCTGACTTGACTTGACTTGACTCTTTGGTCTTGGCCAGGGTTGAGTTTGGAGTCTGACTGTTTGAGACTGTGGACAGGTGTCTTTTATACAGATAATGAGGTCAAAGAGCTCAAGATTTAAAAGCTCAAGATTTTTTATACTTTTAATGAAGTAAATTATGAATGCTTTATTATCGTTGTATGTTAAATACAACAAAATTACGTGTAACAAACAATTTTTACAACGCTATATATGAACACCACTGAATGGACGTTTTGTGCTGTGGATATAAATAAATCTCGTAGTACAAATGTGATTTTAGGTAAGCGTACAGTTATATGATAAGTTGTAAATACACCAAATGGAATGGGTTTTATGAGCATAGTAAAGAAAACGAAACAGTACCGATGTGCTTGTGCTTCAGGGAGTGCACGTGACGTCACAGCGGCTGAGAGCCTGCAGCCAGACTCTATAGGGCGTGGGTTTAGGCTGTCCTGTAGTAAGCTTCTGGAGGGCTGGTCACATTTCATTTCTGCTGTTTACATTTTCACTACTACTTCGCTAGTACAACAGATCCAGGCTGTACAGAGCCCACTTTCACTTTTAGAAACAGCCTGAAAAATGTCGGGAACGTTCAAAGAACTTTCTCTAACTTATGATCCCGTTAACAGCTCTAACACGTTTACAAATGGCGACGTTATTAACGGTACAGTCATTTTAGAAGTAACGAAAGAAGTGAAGATTGACAGTCTGTATATAAAGTGTAAAGGAGACGCGAAGGTGCACTGGTCAGAGAAACAAGGAGACAAAACCCGCAACTACTCTTCTCATGACAGATATTTCAAACTTAAACAGTATTTCATTCAGGATCCGTCCAAAAAAGGTAAGAATTTAAAGTTATTAAAAAGTATTAAGTTAATGAAACGGTTTGTTGCAGGACAGGATGTGATTTTAGTTAAGTTGCTGTTTGTACAAAATGTCGGCGCGGCTATTACACACATAGCGGTAGTAATAAGAAACTATTCGAGAAAGAAACACAACAGGCTGACAAGGCTTGCAGACAATTTCGAAACTAGATAAAATACAAACAAGTAGTACACAAATTCCACACATTTCCCATCTGAATGTGCTATTGTATGCCTGTGCCAAAGATTAGGTGATTCTATTGCAGAACTATGAAAATATTGGAAGCCAAAGTTACCTCCCTAGACAATCATACTGAATCAAAAATGGCAATTTTGAGAGCTAATAAAATGGCCACTTGAGATAGGCAGTCCAACAGAGCGACACAAATCACTGCAGATGGTGCTATTCTGTGGCTGTAGTAAGAATGAATTCTACTGCAGAATTTTGAAATAATTGGAAGTCAAAGTCAGGACATGAGGCAATCATAGTAAGTCAGGGTAATCTTCGAGATCCTATCAAATGGTACATGCAAATAGCTAATCAACTAAGACAACAACAAAATGGGTGATTCTATGCGAATAACAAAAATGAAGTGATTATATTAGAAAATTATGAAAAAAAATGGGATGAGAATGTCACGCATAGGACTGTGGTAGCCTAGCGGGTAAGGTACTGGACTATGGACCAGAAGGTCCAGGGTTCAAATCCCACCTCTGCCAAGCTGCCACTGTTGGGTCCTTGAGCAAGGCCCTTAACCCACCATTGCTTGGATTGTGAGACTGTACCAATTGTAAGTCGCTCTGGATAAGGGCGTCTGCTAAATGCTGTAAATGTTAATGTTACTTAATGTCGATAAAGGTCAGACCTCCATTCTTCTTCTACTCGATCTTACTGCTGCTTTTGATGCTATAAATCACAACTTACTTCTGTCCAGACTTTCTAACATTGGCCTTTCGGACCTAGTACTGCCCTGGTTTACGTCATATCTAACTGATTGGTGCCATTTTGTTCTAATGGGGAGCCATGTATCTCACTCCCCTTGGTGACATTTTATGCCATTATAGTTTGAAATTTCATTGCTATGCCGATGACACTCAAGTCTATCTCAATCTTAAGCCTTCTGATTCCTTTCCCCCCAGCTTTCTCACTAGGTGTCTTAACTGCTCGTAATCTTGGTGTTCTGTTTGATCCTCTTCTGTGCTTTGAGCATCGCATATGCTCTCTCTCGAAGGCTGCCTTATTCCATTTACGCAATCTCCATCCCGTCTGCTGCTATCCCCTAAGGCCGCTGAGGCACTTATCCATGCATTTGTGGTCTCTCGACTCGACTATTGCAATTCTCTCCTTTATGGCCTTCCATCTAAAACTCTTTGTCCATTACAGCTTATTCAAAATGCTACTGCTAGAATTTTAACCTTGAGGAATCACTCCTGCACTCAAGGGATTTCACTGGCTGCCCATCCATCGACGCATCCAATATAAAATACTTTTGCTAATGCTTAAATTGCTTCATGGCTTAAGCCCTGCCTATTTGTCTGGACTGCTCAACCACTACACACCTCTCCGTTCCTTGTGGTCATCTGATTCCGGTTTATTGGTCACCCGCAGGTTTTGGCTCTCCACAATGGGAAGTAGGGCTTTGTGTGGCTGCCCCCTGCTCTGGAACTCACTTCTGCTTTCTTTACGCTCTATAACCTCTCTTTCTTGGTTTAAAACTCGTCTAAAAATCCATCTTTTCTCTCAACACTTCCTTTCATCTTCTACTTCCTCTGTATAATTTGTATAATTGGTATAATTTGTAAAGCGACCTTGGGTGTTGTGAAAGGCACTATGTAAATGTTATATATTATTATTATTATTATTATTATTACTATACGATCATGTTGAATCAGAAATGTTCATTTCAAATACGTACTTGACCAAACCAACACAAATCAGTGCAAAAATGCACTGATGGACAGTATGAGGAACAACATGGAAGATGAAACAGAGACTCAATGAGTGAATGTGAACCAGTTTGTATAGTTATAGGTGAGAGGAATGACTACTTCGCCTCTGCACGTGGATCCACAGCGTTGATTGGCTGTTGAGGTGATCTCCAGCTACCTGCCAAGCCTCAGCACAGAACCGTGATCTACTGGAGGAGAAACCACAGAGGAAGTAAAAGTCATTTAAATGCTGTTTGGTAAACTACAAATAGGCTGTCATATGCTTTTACTCGAGAGTGGCTTCCGTCTAGCTGCTCTGCCATTACAGTCTGATTTAATGGAGTTCAGTGGAGTTAGTTCTTCTGGTAGGCTCTTCCATCTCTGCAGAGGACCTCGCAAGATTATTTATTATATCTCATAAAGTTATAGTGATTTCCCTTATTTCTTATAGTTTATAAGCTTATAGTCATTTCCCATTTTCCCTTTCCCTATTGTGTGGTGTCCCTTTGTTGAGTAGATAAAGAATTATAAAATCATTGTTACTTAGGTTTCTGTTGATATCTGCACAGGAAAAGAAGACCCAGATGCTATAATATTCGAGGGAGAGACTTGTAAGTGTAATCTGTTCTTTTCCATGACTATGTAAACTCGAATAGTTTATGGAAATCCACATGTATGAACACATCAGGTTCTATAAACAATTACTGAAGTTATTTCAGAAATTTAAACTTGTTTTCCAGAATATATTTAAGCAACTCATTTCCTGTTCTTTTGTTATTTCCAGACAATAATGTTGTTAAGCCAGGACGCCATGTTTATCCATTTAGCCTTCAAGTGCCCCAAGGGTAAGTTCAGTGATTCTCAAATGTCTTTTGTGACCATTTTAGCAGGATTTTTAAGACTTTGGACAGTGAGAAAAGTTCTGATTGTGGTAATACACACAATTTCAGACTGATTGTGTTACGGTTCGCCATATTAAAACACCGGCGAACCGTCAAAATTAAATAAGAAGGGTTTGGGACCCAATAGCAGTTAGCTCCAGATGGTATTAATGAACTGAAATAATGTTAAATAAATAAACTGAAATAAAATAATACAAACGAATGAATAACCAAAGAGACTAAATAAAAGATACGATATGTAAATAAAACTAAATAAACGAAACTGCACGCCGTAAGCGTGAGGTACGTCAATTCACAGTACGCCTACGACGTGCCTCCATTGCGCGATAAAAGCGCCGGGTCTGCGCATGCGCAGCACACAGCAACCCGAACGCAGCTTCCGCGAACACGTGCAGCTCCACCGCGGTTTAAACGCGGCCGCGGGATGTGACATGGTCGCAGGGAACGAATAGGACGTGGTTATTTAACACTGCGTCCTCTTCAAACGCGATCGGGGAATAAATGTTCCCGATCGTGGCGAGGAGGGGTGACGGTGCTTGAGAGAAACGGCTGGAATAAAGGCTTAAAAGCTGTCGGAGCAACTCGGCAAATAACCAAAATATAAATGAACAAAAGAACTGACCCTACCCTACCTAGGGGCCCTAACTAACCGGACTGCCTCCTAGCAGCCTCCCGTCTGAGGGACTTGATTCCCCCAGACTACCTTTATCCCTAACAAAAAACGAATGATAAACAAAAGAAATGAAAACGCGCCGTCAGAAAGCCGGAGCACAGCAGTGAACGCATCTGTGCCTTCAAAAATGCCGGGTGCATCGAAAAGTCACGTGAGACTTCTGTCACGTGACCGAGACCGTAGGCAGTGGCACTACAGAGTCCATACGGTGTGTTTATATAGGCAGGACTCCAGGTGGCGCCACTTACCCATAAATGGCCCGGGAAAGCTGACGCAGGCGCGATTGCGCTGCTGCAGCTCACGCCGTCAAACTGGGACAACTCCTGGCCGAACGCGGCCAGGAAGTGATTCCTAACAGTACCCCCTCCCCGAGGGGCGTCGTCCCGCCGCCCCTAAGCACAACCAACCCCTCCCCTCGCCTGTCTCACCCGCTCAGGGTTGAGAAAGAGGCGCACAGTGGGGCGCCAATAGGCCGGGAAGGCCTTGAAATCCGGGCTGAAGGGGAGGAGAAGACAGGCTATGGCCGGTCTGGCGCTCCTAGTGGGCGTGACGAACGACCCAATGGCCTCAGGGACTGAACTGAGCGCTAGAGGCAGCGGAGCGAGTCACAGTGGCTCGGAGGCGGAGTCCGACGGCTCAGAGACAGGGCTAGAGACCGGAGCCTCAGGAGGGACGTGCAGAGGTTCAGGGATAGAGCTCAGAGGCTCAGAAGCAGAACTCGGCCCACGCGACTCAGGAGCGGGACATGGCCCAGTGAGGGCCGCCAAAAAGACGGGCGCGAGTCGTCTGGCCGGACGAGCAATGGGGAACACCTGTGGCCGTAAAGGAGTGACGGGGGCGACCACGGAGTGCTCTGCAGCAACACTAGGTGGCGCTGAAGGTGGTCTAGACCGGGGCACGGGGATCGGGACCACCAATCGTGGTTCAGGAATCGAGGCAGCGAATCGAGGCAGCGATTCGCGGCGCTGGAACTGGTCTAGACCGAGGCGCAGGGGTAGACGGCAACGACCGGTGCGCATAATGCCTGTACGTGGCCAATGAGCGCGACGAGCTCTAGAACAGAGCTTAGTTGCTCAGGTTCGAGACTTGGCGGCGCTATGTGCCCAAGTACGGGGTCAACAGGCGCGGCGAGCTCTAGAACGGAGCTCGGTTGCTCAGGTTCGAGACTTGGCGGTGCTGCGTGCCCAAGTACGGGGTCAACGGGCGCGGCAAGCTTTAGAATGGAGCCTGGTTGCTCAGGTTCGAGACTTGGCGGCGCCATGTGCCCAAATACGGGGTCAATGGGCACGGCGAGCTCTAGAACGGAGCCTGGTTGCTCAGGTTTGAGACTGGGCGGCGCTAAGTGCCCAAGTACGGGGTCAACGGGCACGGCGAGCTCTAGAACGGAGCCTGGTTGCTCAGGTTCGAGACT